>JAEIIG010038265.1:0-158857 GCA_018904695.1 Drosophila parvula | reverse complement strand
TTTTTATTTCATTGGAACTAAGAATGGTTATCGAGTCTAATTATAAATATCTAGAAAAAATATACAGAGAGAAAATATCCCATATTAGAAATCTTCACAACTATCCCGCAATCGAAAATATATTGTTTGATATAACACAATTTGCACTTATCGATTAAACGTTAAAATATCGATATTAATTCAAACATTTAATTAAAATTATTTGTCTGGTTTCAACGACTATATTTAAAAGTCATATTTTGTTAACTCTCATATATATTTCTAACAAATGGCAACTTTAATAATAATAATAATAATAATCTTTGATTATAGTTGGTACAAAAAGTTTGTGGGACTCTAGCATAGCTTTTAGATAAATAATTAAAAGGTAAAATTAAATAAATTAATTAATTAAATAAATAAAAAAAAGATTTAACTGTTGAATTTTGATTGAATCATTGCCACCCAGAACTGTCGCAGAATAATATCTGATTTTGGCTTAAAGATTATAAAATTATATTGTTCCCTTAGATTAGATTCAATTCGAGGATATATGAAAGATTTATGTATATCTGCCATCAATGTAGCCTTGATATACATGCACTCACAGAACTCGGGATAAGTCAGTCCCAAACAAATATATACACATTACAGTAACAGACATAAACAAATACATAATTATATTCATCCACAGAGATAAACCACTAGACTCGATTGAACCATCAAAATGAGCGTTGAGCGGAAAAGCAAAATTCAGGAAAAACGAAAATTGATGGGGGACAAGAGGACGACCTTGGGAATGAAATCCAATTCGGTCAGTCATAGCACGGTGAGACCGAGCGCAGAGCCCCGCACCTCATTCACGCACATGAAGAAGCGACACAAAAAGGATATGGATCTTGTAGATGACGCTTTTGAGGAAAAGATCCTTCCTGAGTATACGCCGGCCTACCAGACCTTATTCGATGACGACAGAGATCCAATGCTGGAACCAACCTTCTCCAAACATTGTATACCGCTGTAAGTAATATTGTTTATGATTAGGTATCTTCGATTCCATATGTATCTCCTCCAGTCCAATCCGCTGTTTGGAGCGGTATCACAACTCAAAGCGGGAGTATCGCAAACAATTTAAGCGGGAGATACAGCTCCTGATCGACAATCAGCCGACGGCCGAAAGTGCCTGGCAGTTCGTGAGGTATTACAAAGCCCAATTAGTTAATTTATTCATTTGTTTACATTGTGTTTCTTTCAGGACTATGTCGTACACATCACTTTGGCCGCCACTGCATACAAGGACAGAGCTCAAAGCATTTGAAAAGGACTTCTGCAAGCTTTCGCGATCTGAACAGAACAGATACAATAAAATAATGTCGACTAATTTTTCATGAAGGTTTATAACACTTATATACACTATTATACATTGTTCTTGCAACAGAAAACAAATACCAAAAAAATATATATGTATATAAAATGGCAATATTGCTGATTTTTTATTTTAGTAGAAATAAGAATTGTTATCGAGACTAAAATTCCGATATGATTTATAGGCGAAAGTATCGCACTCATCTTATAAAAAATGTCAATATGGAAAAGTGTAGCAATTAATTTTAAAATAACAATTATATCGACTTAAACTATATTTAAACTATTTTTTTAATAGTTCGTAATATTTATTTCAATAATTACAGTTTATATCTGTCTAAGAGTATAGTTTCTTTGGAAGATCTAGATATTTCAAACAGAATATCGATCTATAGCGCATATATCGAAACGTTTAAATATCGAACTTCGCGCCAAATATTGATAGAGGATCGATATTTTCTGTCATCCCTAATTGAAACGAACACTAATACACACATTATAATGCAAGTAGACCAAAAACATTATACTCCATATTTTAAAATGCAAATGGACTTGCTTATAGCTACCTAGTTACAAATTGAATTAATAAATTGCGTTTAAATTTAACGGTATCTTTTATTCAACTGACAAAATTTACCGCAATTGAGATAAAGTTATCGTAAAGAGCAACTGTATTTATGTCTACAATGAGAATCGGACTGTCGAAAGCTCTTTGGTATTATCTGCCTCTTTGATGCTCTTTATTAATTGAAGTCAAGCCTCGCCAGCCAGCTTAAAAAAAAGCTCTCACCCTGGCCTCTTGGCAATCTCACGGAACCGGCTTATCATCTCCCGATAGTATTTAAAGGTCTTTCTCCGTAAGCTCGCGATCAGTTTGCGAAGCGCCTCGAAGTCGCTGTCAGTTGTAAGTCTCGCTCCCGGTTCGGTTCTCAGGTTCTCGAGGTCGTCGTGCGTAATCGGCGCGCGTTGTGATTGAATTAGCTGTAGATTTTGTTGTTTTTATTATTACGTGCTGTGGGAAATATCCCGTAAGATGAAGTCAACACGCCAACAAGTACTTGGGATTTTTTGGACCACTTGTCTGCTGCCGTTCACCGTTCTACAAATTGTGCGGGCCCAAGGAAGTGAGTACCGCATCATCTACGTGATGACTCATTAGGTTTGACCGGTCACCGGTAGGTAGTACTTACATATGTATGTACATACATACGTCATGAGCTTGATTGCGATTCAAATGTGTTTCTACCAATATTCCCATGTGAATGACTTTATTTCGGTGCACTCGTGTGATTTTTTACTGCTCCTTAAATTAATTTAATGGGTCCAATCGCAGGCACAGCACAGATTACATTCCCAAGCCTCCTATCGCCTTGATGGAACGAACCAAAGGTTTTACCGCCGCCAATAAAGCTTGTATTAATGTTTTTCCTATTATCAGTATCAGGAAAGTTCATTTTGCATTTGGAAAATATATTATAGATTTATTTAATGCTATTAATTCATTTTTTTGTAAATCAATCTTTGTGGTTCGCAGCACATCATTTTAGAAATGATCAAACAACATTTTATTGTATTCATAAAAGCAACAAGCTCTCTTGTTTTTCTTTTAAGTAGGTTGCACTGCATTAAAAATTAATTGATTTACATGGAAATAACTTCATAAACAATTACAAACAGGTTGACTAGTAATTGATATAAGAATCTATGTATAATCAATTCAGTTATTTTGCATACAGAAAGAATATAATTTTGATACTGAAACGATATAAGTGGACTCTTGTATAAAAATATGATTAATATAAACAAATCGACCTCAGAAAGCAAAATGAAATATTAATAAAGAAGCTGCTTAATTATTAGCGCGACAATTCTTTTTAATTTATATTTTTTATGATACAAATAAATAATTATAGGCAAAAGCTGGCAAAGCTGTAAAAAATACCAGCAGAGTCGATCTAGATATGACTGTTTATTGTTTTATTTTTTAGATTCCGCATCTATTAGTTGCCTTTACAAAATTATGAACTTGAATAAAAATAGCAAACTTTTCTCTTTCCTAAAAAGGCTGTAGAAATCCCAACCAGAATCAAGGACTATGTATGTCCATATACGACTGCCCCAGTCTGCTCTCTCTAGTCCAGCAAAGTTCCGTTTCCACTGAGGACAGGATGTTCCTTCGGGACTCTCAGTGCTACAATGGATACGGTCGAACGCCCCATGTTTGCTGTACAGCAGATCGAAGGTTTGGAGCCCAGGAAATCACCACCACCACCACAGGACGAACTGTGACCTCTCCAACTAGGGATGGCGGTCAGCAGGGACAGCAAGGTCAGGGCAATCTGTTGCCCTCACCGCCCAAATGTGGGCCACACTCGTTCAGCGACAAGGTCTACAACGGCAATAACACGGCTCTCGATGAATTCACTTGGATGGCGCTGCTGGAGTATGTTGATCGTAAGTTTAATTTAAGAAAATACTAGATATTTTTCTTCTACATTTTCCTAATTAATTTTCTATTTAAAGGCAGAGGACGTCG
This sequence comes from Drosophila parvula, assembly GCA_018904695.1. Classification (NCBI taxonomy): domain Eukaryota; kingdom Metazoa; phylum Arthropoda; class Insecta; order Diptera; family Drosophilidae; genus Drosophila; species Drosophila parvula. Next base: position 154,977 of record JAEIIG010038265.1, on the reverse strand, counting down.
TGAGCTGAGTTGCGGTGGCAGTCTGATCAATAATCGCTATGTCCTGACCGCTGCCCATTGCGTGATTGGAGATGTTGAAAAGGAAGTAGGTCGTCTGTAAGTAAAAAAAAAGATTAACACAAAGCTTGCCAATAAAACAAGTTAATTATAATTTAATTTAAACCGTTAACAGCACCACAGTTCGGTTGGGCGAATATGACACCAGCAAGGATATCGATTGCATCAACGACGATTGCAACCAGCCCATTGTCGAGCGGGGCATCGAACAAAACATTGTCCATCCCCAATATGATCCTGCCAATAGGAACCGCGTCCATGACATTGCCCTGCTGCGACTCGATCAGCCTGTATTACTCAACGAGTACATCCAGCCAGTTTGCTTGCCCCTGGTCAGCACCAGACAGGCCATCAACACGGGCGAAATCCTAGTGGTCAGCGGCTGGGGACGTACCACTACAGGTTAATCTGTCAAAATACTATGGTACTAAGCATAATATTAATTTATATTTTAATTTTTCAGCCCGCAAGAGTACCATCAAACAAAGGCTAGATCTGCCAGTCAACGATCATGACGCCTGTGCGCGGAAGTTCGCCACGCGGCAGATCAATCTGATCAGCTCGCAGTTGTGTGTCGGCGGGGAATTCTATCGCGACAGCTGTGACGGCGACTCTGGCGGACCCTTGATGCGGAGGGCGTACGATCAGGCCTGGTACCAGGAGGGCGTGGTCTCCTTCGGCAATCGCTGCGGACTGGAGGGCTGGCCGGGTGTCTATACCCGCGTCTCGGACTATATGGATTGGATCCAGCAGACGATCCAGCCGTGAGGTTGGGTGTAGCCACTGCTGGTTTTGTTCATTTCAAGTTTTAATTAAAGTCAAGTCGAGAAGAGGGTGTTTTTTGGGCCAGGGTGCTCGTCTTTTAATTAACTTGCATTCAATGCGATTTTATCAGCTGCTGCTGGTGCTGCTCCTGCTGCTGCTGCTGGCACGCTGCGTATACGTAATGCGCTTACAGCCGCGCACAGTTTGTGGTAATTAAAATGGCTGTTCTTCGGCGTTCGCCAGAGCCGAGTGGAATAACTTTCGAGAGTTGCCCAACGGCACCTTCTTAGCGCCCTCAACGATTTTCTATGTAATTTGGCAATGAATTTCTATTATGCAAGCAGCACCGTTCCGCTTTTCCGCATTTTCCAGCCCTAAGTTTGCACTTGTTTGCTGGCTGATTGCATTGCAGCGTGGCGTGGCGAAGGCTGGAAAACAAAGTAGACAATAGCTTGGCTTGGCTCATTAATTGTGTGCTCGCAGAAAGGTTAATGATGCCTGCAGGAACCAGTTAGCAAGGACAAAGGGATGGTGCCGCCTTTGTGGCTTGCATTTCTTGACCAGCTTTACCAAAAAAAAACTAAATCCCTTCGACCACAAAAATATTCATTTAGACAAATACGGCAAAGGATAAGCGTTTAAAATTTTCCAGAAGACCCCTTTTATAAAATAACAAGGAGCATAATAATAATAATTGAATGGGGGAATTAAACTGAGTCTTAAGACTAGTTTGAACAATTTAATTAGGGAATTAAACTGAGTTTTATTTGTCTTCTATTATTGCGTACACGGAGTGTTGCTTAAGGCTTTAAGCGGACAGCTCCTAATCCCCTAAGAACTTGCCGCTAAAATTAAAATTAACTTTAGATACAATTCAAACAACTCGATATTTTTTTTTTCCTCACGTTTAATTTAAGATTTTATTACAGCTGCTTTTAAGAGCTGTGAAAATGTCGATATTATATTAAAGCAATTAAGAAACCATTTTAATTGATTTTCCTTTTGTATTAAATTAAAATAAAATATTTTTATTATATTATATATAATCAAATTTAATATACATGCATTGGTTTCATAGTGGAATATTTCCCAAAATATTTAAATTGACTATACAAATATATTTAAATTGATATATAGATATTTGGATCGATATTTAGATAGGTTTACATATGTATAATAATAACGAAGCTACAGTCTCAGTGTCTAAAATTACGGACATAAACATAACAAAATAAATTGACATAAAAACTTTATTGGATCGGAAATGCAGGGTCAGAAATAGAGGTGGTAGAAAGTGACGATATATCGATACTGTATTGATATTTAACCTATTATGGTGAGAAAAAATTTAAAGCGATTTTTCAAAATTTAGTTTTAAAGATATTTTAAATATGTGTAGTCTGATAAGGATACAAACAAATAATAATTATAACGATAATATCGACACTTTCACATTTTCGTTTATTTCGATATTTATTAAAAATTATAGATATTATCTATATGATTTTGAGCGCCACATATTTCTCAATAAATAGTATATATTGGTATATGTAGTATGCACAAGAAAAGCTTGAAACAAATATTTTCCTTTGCCTACAATTCCCAATATGGCCTGTGAGCATTATATTGTTCATCGAGAAATTCAGGATTCATTAATTTAACATTTTCTGTGCTTAGAGACTGCAGCCTTAATTTACTTTCTTTTTCGGGTTATCAGCTGCCAGAAACTTGAGTGAACTTTTGCCAAAATAGAAATAAAAATATAGATAAAGTCCCAAGCGCAGCTGAACTCACTGGCGGCCATGTGTGGCTAAATGCGGCAACCGAAACACACAAAAAAACACTTTTTGCTAAATGCTGGCGAGCGAAAAACTTGTAATTCAATTTTGAAGGGCCAACTTTTGCCCAAATGCAAGCCAAATGTAATTAACACGCACACAGACACTCGCACTGCCACTGGCAATGCCTGCTCGGCAATGGAGTGGCAAAGCGACTTGTACACCTGCCAGACGAACCGCCAGTCAGACAGACAGATAGAAACCCGCCCAAGCCAGGCCCAGTTCATGCCAGAACCAGGCCCAGGGCCACCTCAATCCCACGCCCATCTGGCTGCCGTCGATTGGCTTGGAGTGTGTTCAGGATCGCACTCTAACTCGACGGTCCTGCGAACGGCCAAGTGGGTGGGCTGCCTGCGTCAGTTACAGGCTTAATTGAGTTGTGTTCGCAGCATTTAAAATGGCCAGCAGCGCTAACGATCCGGCCTGAATACAATGGAAACTATCAGGTTACTAAAATACCTGTTACGAAATATTAAATTTCATGGAAAGTTATAATAAATATAAAACTAAACTTGAACTCATATTAGACTTATATTACTTCCTTTTTTCCACCTGAGTTTTATAATAATCCAATACTTTTTTAAGGGTTTATTTGTTTTATTTGTTTGCCGAAAAGTATATTATAAAAATATGAGAGTATTAAGCAATTCCAGTTCTTTAGTCGGCTTGATTTAAATCCAAATAATTGGAGACTCATCTTGTTATAATATTAATTATAATTAGTATGTTTGTAAGCTCGTAAAACTAACCACAAAACATAATTGCCATTTGTTATGTGTGTTCTAATTAATGTAAGCAAAAAATATATAATATAAATTGAACTAACTGACACTCTTCATTCATGAATATTGAATTCACAGAATAATTGGCTTGTTAAGGAAGTCTTTCCTATGAGCAAAAAGAAGCCTACAAATTGTATTTAAATAATGGAAGCTAGTTTCAAAATAAAAGGTAAAAACAAACAAAGGAAATTATAGAATTTCTTGGGCTGTATCAAAGTCTTTTACTTTAACCGAAAAACATGAACATAATATTGTAGGAAAATGCCTGACAACAACAGATAATAATCTTTAAAATATCATCGAATATACCCACCGTGCAACACCGACGCCGACAGCACACAAAATGGGATTAAATGCCGACGATTTGCAAGCAAAATACCGACCCCGCGTACCGTACAGAAAACACAAAATTTAAGCTTAAGTGGCCAAAATGAAATGTAGTGCTGTTTGCCACGAATGAAAGCGAAAAGAATTTTTAAACAGACAGCCGACAAAGAAAAATAAACCAGACCAACAGCTGCGGCAACTGTCGCATAAATCTAAAACATTTTTTTAGCAAACAAACACAAGAGGAACGGAGTCGGAGTCACAGTCCCGAGGACATTGGGACAAATTCGGTGATTGATGAATTGAGTGAACGTTACGCATACGCCATGTGGGCCGGTCAAAAAAAAAGTTGCAATAATTTCATTTAACATGCATAGCCAAACTGTCGCAGTCACAACGCAAAAAGCGGGGCCTGCGACTGATACCAAAGAGTTCCGATTTTAGTGCAATTTATGACTCTGGCTCACACACTCTCGTCGTCACAACTGCCAAAGTCCATTTCGCAGCCCCTCTTGTGTATATATTTTTTGTTGTTGTTGTTTTTCAAATCGACTTCAATGGCCTGCGCATTTTAGAATATTTTCGGATGGGGGAAAAATGGGCAAACTTGTTTCGCAATTTAAGGAGTCGGCCAATGGGCTCTCTAGGCCATGTACTATATTGCAAATCCATTTTATTTGTTCGATACTGGGATGCGAGAAGGCTGAACTTTTTTGATTACTGCTGAGTGGGAGGCGGAATCGATGTGGGCGGAACTGATGGCTGTGGGCTAATGCGATTTGCGCCTGCCTGCTGATTGTTACCGCCGATTTTCCATCGGCCACATCATTTGCCGTTTGCAGTTGCCGTTTTTCCAATAACATTATTTACTTAGCATTTGCATTTCGAAATTCTGCATGCTGTGCATTGCCAATTGCCTGGGCAAATATACGAGTATATGTACGTAATGCCAAAAGGACAGTTGATTTTTACGTCTGCTGATTGTGTTTGTGTGCTTCTATTATGTTGATTTGCTCCCGAATAATGTATGGTACAATTAATTTTGAAATGGAAATCAAAAAAGGGGTCACGGCAAGCAAGGCATTTACAAAGTAGCTGCATTCCAACCATGAAAATGTTGAAAATGTGAAGTCCTTGCGGTTTAAAATTAACAACAAGCCGCCAATCAATTGGTAAAATGCTTATTATGCCACACACAGGACCTCTTTTGTTCGAAGAGTTTAAAAATTTAAACCCATAAAACTCAATTTTGTGGCTGCAGCAGCATAGTTTTTTTTTCCCCCTCGACATGAAAACTGTCCAAGTTGCAGTCTCAGCTATTTTTGCGTGAAACTCAAATAGAATGCATGAAAATATTCTAAAAAGCATTTTCAGCTCTCGTGCGCTGGAGAACATGGGAATATTTTAAAAATTCGAACTAGCCCGGACCCAGCTTAAATGTTTGATTAAATTTTCATTCTCGAGAACAGAATTTTGTGGTTACTCATAAGCATGACACACAGGCCAGGCCAGGCCGGCTTCCCTTTAACATGGACTCAAAAGTTTCGAATCATTTGGGTTAAAATATGGCCCCCAGGTAAATGCGATGATGAGGCAATTTATTTGTGTTTATTTTTGGCATTCGTTTTTCCCTTTTCCTCCCCTTTCCTCACCTTTCTTCTTTTACTTCTTTGTCGATATTTTACGGGAGGACCCTTGCCCCAGCGATGATTAAGTGTTCGCTGCCAGCGCAAGTATTAATAAACTTGTGTAGCACTCGTGGCCACAAAAAAATAAAACCAAAATAAGAACAAAAAATATTAAGAGAGTGTAAGTAAGGCAAGGGAATGACCAAAGGGCCGAACAGCCCAGCTTGTAAAGGGAGCGACAATATAATTTAAATTTATTTAACAACCAACTTGTTAAAATCGTAAAGTGAGTGGGATGAAAAAAACACACACTCGCCGGCAGTGGAAAACTGCAACGCAACAGCATTAAGTAGCTCATTAAATTTCCTTAACCAACAGAAGAACACAACGCAAACAAGCACCACTGGCAGACCAACTGACTTTTCCTTTTTATTTTGTAAGTAGGAAATATTATAGTAGAAAAACGGCGCCAAAAAGAAATGAAATCGCCGGCGTGGCTGGGGGGCGGGGCGTGCCGTTCCGCCCCCTTAAAGCGAGCGAGCTGTAAAAAATCCCGTAAGTGTATTTTTATTGCGTATAAAATGCATTTTGCAATGCCACACAAAACTCAAGTGGTGAGCGTTCCGAGCGGAAGTTACGACCAGCGGTGCTAGGACCTTGCAAAGCACATACACACACATTGACACTCCCGGGTTTCCTGTGGCTGTGTCGGTGGGTTTATGTGTGGCGGAAAAGAAAATCTTGATGTCAGAAGTTATGGACTACGAAATCAAGGAAGTCATAAGGAATTTCCTTACGCTCGTGCCAGTGTAATTTCTAAATAATATTCATTAAAGGCTGGGCAATCACAAAACGGAAATAAAATGTGTAAATATTTATGGTTATGCTGAAGAGCCATAAATAACATCACATTAAATAAGGAGTAATGGTTACAAGTGCATACAAATATATAAGTTAATATAATAACTAATACTGCAAAGAATACAGTAGTCTTAAATCAATGACTTGATGGCAAGCAGACCTCTTGAGTGGCATAACCCCTTGAGAGAATAAATCCCCCTTTTAATGCACTAAAATGTACACCAAATGTATTCATGATGTACAGGACTTAATCATACTTTCCCCCCGAAAAGCCAACTTATACCAGCCAGTGCAAATATTCCCTCGGAAGTAAAACAAACGAGTTGGCAAGCAATGATTGCTCAGCATTGCTACTTGTTGTTAAATATGTTACACAAACAAGCAACATTCATTACACAGCAAGTGGTGTGGGTGGCTGGTGGAAAATGAACCAAACGCTTATGTTTACGGTGGGAAATTGGCTGTGTAAAAGAGTAAAATTCTACGGATATTGTAAAAAGGTTAAGCTGACGTAGGGGTTGGAGCAACCCCTGGATTGTTCATTCGACCAGGCATTACCCAGTCCTCAAAGGGTTACAACCATTACGTATGATTAATATAAACATATATTGTAGGTGTTAAGATGTGAAAGTTAGAGATCAAGGGGGCCCCTTTCTAAGCCAAGGGTTACCATATAAATCAAATAAAATTAGGGCCAACACAGGTCCTAGCTAATGCACATTAAACATGCAGGAACAGGTTGGAACTAAGGCACTTAAATGATGAAAAAGCCATTCAACTAAGGGCACCCAGGGCGTATGGGTAATATTAAGCGCACATTTAACTAAGAGTGATATAAATCAAAGGTTATTTGTGTGAGTAATAGAGGATGATATCCCCAAGGGAGAGTGTGCAATAAAAATGATATTTAAATGCATGTGAAACCGGTGATCATGCCTGATGGAAAACTCATTCACCAAAACGTTATCCGGTGCGTATGCGTAATAAAAATAACTTACACTCCGAGTGCCTTGGGTGGGGCTGGCTTTCAGTTATGCATACTTTTTGGGTTTTTTTTGCAACTCTCTTTTCGAGCGCAATTAATTATAATTTTTTTTGTTCCCCTGCTATTCTGGCAACATATGTATGTATAAGCACGGACACGGGTGTCGGCCAAACATTTTTTAAATTATACATATAGGTATATGTATATGTATATATAAGGAGCGGACACAGACAGCCAGCTCACATGTGCCGGAAATTGGCGCACACCTTGCAGCCATGCAGTGGCAAGTGGAATTTTTTTTCCATAAGCATCATAAAACCAGGGAGTGACCGGACGATGGCCAGGCAGATTGGTTATACTCTGTGGAAAGTGGGTGGGTGGGGGAGAGACTCGGTTTGCGGAAATTATAATTTATAGCTCAGAGCTGCGGATGCCGGAGCGGACACTCACTGTGATTTTTTCCCGTGTGCGGCTTTTCCTTCACAACGGTGACTTTAAAATTTGCAGCAACTTGGCCGTTAATTGAAGTTGACTATTAGGAATGGGCGGGCGAAAACTCCACTCAGGCATGAATCATTTTCTATGCGAGTTTCAGAAAGTGTCAGAAACGAGCTGAGATGAAAAAGAAACAAAGTTTCACCACTTTTATCTGGTGTTTCCTTTTTTTTCTAAATCTTCTATGTCCAGAGCATGAGTTGGGGCGGAATATATTCTTTGTGAAGCTAAAACCCATTTAGTTTTGAAGCTTCCACAAAATGCTTTAGCCGGGCTTAAGCACTTTAAAGTGCTGCCTCTGGAATTAGGATCGATTAAAATATTCCACGCTGATGCCTATGAAAATCAAATGCCTGACTGCATTCACAGCTCTCTGATTGCATCTGATGGATGCGGCCTTTTGCCAATTACTTTCGGCTGAGCAATTATTCATGAATGTTTACTTTTTGTAAACTGTGGCTGTGCGAAAATCAAAACAATAAATTGAAAGGGTAATTGATTAATTTTAAAGAAGTAACTCAGCCCGTGGGCGAGACTGAATTAAAGAGCACAATTTGCATGAGGACTGAGCTCCTTTTTCCATTGTTCGCTGCATAAACCTTTGTTAAGTTGACCTTTTTCAGGTGTTTACACAGCGCAAACAAGACTCCACTCAACGGCCAACGACAACAGCAAAAAAAAAAAAAAATGGCCATAAAATAGCTTTTGACAAATGACGCACTTCCTGTCAGCACACAAACACAAACACACTCACACACACAGCTGCTGAACATTTGTCTCCTATCGGAAACTTGTGAAAAAAAAGGACCACGTTTAAACATTAAATCTTTCACATTGTTGCACAGTTAAACAATGAAATAATTCATTTATTGTTTGAATTTATTTATGAGTCCGCCGCCCAATCAAATATTTAATATGCAAATTGCGGCTGTTTGTTTAAATGCAATTTGGTGAAAAGCGAAAAACAAAACCCGATGAAGACTTCACTCAGAGCCCAAGTCCATATGTTTAATTAGTAATTCTGGTTTATGTGCGGAAGGATTTAATTGGAGATGCTCAGATTTCTGCCAGAACTCCGTAGCTGTAGTTTTTTTTTTTATCCTTTTTGGTAAATTAATTTCAGCCTGAAGCATACAAAACCGAATTAAATGAAGCAGATTCATGGCAAAATTAAATTTATCGTTCGTGGCAATTTTTTTGTTCGAACCAATTAGCTGGCGTTCGTATAATTGCAATAATAAATGCGCTAATTAAACCATTTTGAAATAGAGTAAATAGCGTAATTGCCTTTGCAATAAGTACAAACTTTAGCTGCCCAAACTCATATCCGTATTCATCAGATATTGCACGCGCTGCTTCTCGCTGGGATTCAGTTGACAGAATTTGGTGACGAATATTTTCAGTTCTCGCTTCGTATGCAGGGGTGGCCAAGGGGTCTTATAGCACAGGATTCTGTAAGGCCAAGAAAATGCAGCAAAACTTTGCGATTTCATTTCGAGCTCTCACCTCTTCAGGTAGTATTCGTCGCGTATATTGGGCTGATTGGCAACATATTGTGCCATTTCCCGCACAAACTGCCTATTGTACTTATCCTTGCTGTCCAGATACCGTACATAGCAATTCAGATCACTGTGAGTAGCGGGATAGGTCTTAAGTCTGTAAATCTTTACAAGTTCTATACAGACTATGACAATATGTCGTAACTGGGATGCAAGCTGATGTCGGCATTGTCCTTGAACTTGTCTCTTGGCTCACACAAATTGTCCAGTTCATTCAGTATATTGCGTTCATAGCTGGAGCTCTGGCATTTAGTGTGGCTTGAAGTGTTGCCCTTAAGGAGTAGCTCCACCTTTCTGGCCTTCCGCTCGACCCGAGCCGCTGACTTCTGGCTGAAACGGGTGACGGGCACCTTCATGCCCCGCAGCGCATCTGCCACCGAGGTATAGGAGTTATAGGAATGTACGGATGCAATACTTTTCCGCTGATTCGTGAGGGTCCTCAGAGACCCAATGGCATCGTTCGACATTATGGAAATTTATCTACGGGAATTTATAAGTGCCTGCCGACAACTGTCTTTGAGTTATATTAAATGGCATTCCCCCTGTTCGAACAATTAATACTTTCGTAAAATACGCCGCATAGTTGTCAAGTGTCAGCTGCCTTTGGGGGGAAGGAACGATTTTAAGCCTCTGGTGTTAATTAATTATAATGGAAATATCTGTGAATATCGTTGAGATTTATTAAACGATATGTGGAAATGCGACACTCGGTCGCAGATTTTTATTTGCACACCCATTCACATTGGCATTTCAAAAATCAGTCATTAATTTTTTAATCAACAATCAGACTTGCGCAAAGATGCGGCAAATGAAAAACAAACAACAACAACAAAAAAGTAACTTTAAATATTACGCATACATTTAATGCAATTGTGGGCAAAGGAGACAAATGGAAAAAATCTTAATAAAAAGCAGGGTAGAGTATAATAATACTCTATAGAGCAAATAAGGTAGTGATATATATTTTATTAGCATATAAATTTAATAAATAAATCCCTCTAAATATAATCAAGAAGGTATTTACAATATAAACAAGAAAGAGGTAAATATAAACAAGAAAAAGTGTTGAATGCATTTGAAATATTATCAAGGTTGCTCTCTTCTTATAATTCGTATATTCCTGTAAGGATATTAAACATAATTATATTTATTTTTATTTTAATGGTTATTTAAATGGTTATGTCTTCACATCTAATCTTTAAAAAGATTTGGATCGAATGTGTAAACTAGGGAGAACAAGAAATACGATATTGTTTCAATATTTGATACAATCTAAATATTAAATCAACATCTTAACGTTACAATATGCTGTTTTATATATCGAAATGTGCAAAAACTCTATATTAAACATAGTTAACGTGAATATTGTTGGAAATAAATAAAAATAGGTTATAAAAAACGTAATTTTGTAGATGTTTTAAGCATCGTTATAACAGGTAAACAAATTAAATAATATTAGTTTGATATTTTCTACAATATCGAAATTGTATCGTTAAATGTTATTGCAATATATCACAATATATATTATGTTCTATATGATTTTTAATTTGTTGCTAATAAATCACACCAGATTATTTCGCTCGTTATAAATCCCCATAATAAACTAATTTAAATTTCTTCAAATTTATTAACCCCCTTCAGATCCGTTTATAATTAAACTAATTAAAGAAAAATACTTAATAAGATTGATTGCTTGTCGGATGCTCTTGTATTCCTACCCAGTAATTGGGTATATATGTATGTATCATAGGCTGTAAATTATTTCGCACATTTTTGCGGCATTAAATATGCATTCGGGCGTTTAATTTCATTTTCGCAATCGGTCCAGATCCCCGGTCCCCGGTCCCGGCTCCACAATGACGATACTGAGCCGAGTGGTGGAGCCGCAGAAGTGGCCCATCGAGTGAGAGGCATCGGAGCTGGCAGCGACAGGAGGAGACCTGGCCAAATGTTTGCCCAGCAAAAACATGGCCGCAAATGCTGTGTCTATTAAGGACACATTTAACCAAAGCCCGGGCTCTGGCACGTGTGCAATGAAAACAAACGAGCCCATTATTGTTACACTTTTCCTTTTGGCCCGGCAGAAAACCCCATTAATGATGTGTTATGGCCTCAAGAGGCCGGCCTAGACGATCCTTGAACTCTGGCCGACCATCGGCCAGCGACTCTGAATTGAACTCTAATTGCACATAATGAATTGCACACATTAGGTCAATGAACAGTCCGGATTGGCACAAAGTGCCTAATGGAAATGCAATGAACTATTTATGGGCAATTGGCAAAACTTTGCTCACGCACTCGTCCTGTTAAAGCGTGAATATCCCTTTAAAAGGACACACACACACACACCGAATTTGCGTTGGCTTTTTGTGCCTGCAAACATTTGTGGCCACCGGACAAATTGACAACGGCGCCGTTCTCCCCACGGGCTTTCCTAATGACAAAATACTGACTAAAATGTTAACAACAAATCCAATTTATTATCCAAAGCATTAATTAGCAAACCGGACACGTAAAAGGTATTAAATGCAAACTCAATCTGCCCCGCCACCGGGGAGTGGGCCAAATCACCGAGTGTTCATCAAATCCGATGACACACCGCAAGCTTTAGGAAAAATGAGGAAAGTGTTTATGGGAAAAATACAGAAAAATGTCCGATAATATATCTACATTTTATTTCATTTTCCACTTTCCCCACTTTAATCGTTGTCAGTTTAAAACTGCAGCAATTTTATTCAATAGAATTATTTTATTCTCACATTTTGCGAGAATATTTGCGGAGATTATAAATGTCCGTCATAAAAAAAAAAGTACTCAACCGATAAACAATAAAATTGTCGAGGGTCAATGGAAATGTAAACAGCACTTAATGCCATATGCTAGGGGATTACAAGTGTAATTATATGCAATTCCCTGACATTGACACACAACCAACCAGAATATTTCTTTTAGCTGCAAATTGATTTCCAAGTCCATTAAGGAATTAAGTTTGCTCTGCGCACTCTGTCAATATTATGAAAAAGATATGTATGTGTATATATATATAAAATAATTCGTTACTTACTGGTAACTGGCACGTCAATGGCCAAGTTAAACAATTTCACTTATGCCCAAGCCCAAGTATTTCACTTTGTCACACAATTTTCCATTTGAAGCCCTCGTCGTCCGACTGTAACTAAGTCCAGCAATCCAGATATAATCTCTGTCAAACTGGCACACATTTACCCAGCTGTTTGAACAACTCAACTGAGACTTAAGAGATTTTCCAGCAGCATCAGCTTCCTTGGGTCCTTGGTCAACTTTTAATTTATTTGATAACTGCAAAATTGTGCACCTTTTTGGGTTGAAGGAGCAAAAAAACAGAGAGAGCCAGCTGACTTTTTGTATAGTTTTGCAGGCAATTAATTTTAGCCATGTCGCCTCTGGGCATTATTCACGTCAAGGCGAACATATTTTAATTTGATGAAGACCTAATAGTGTTTCGAGCATATGCTCAGCAGAACAGAACACAAAACTTGTGTGAAAGGGAAAAACTTTAAATGCAAATGAATGTGTTGGCATATGGTGAGTACTGAGCAAAAGGAGACGTTTCCAATTGCGGATTCTCTCCCAGCAAATCCACTCGTCAGCAGATAATACCGATTTTGTGACGGATCCGGGTCGAATTCGGTTGGTGGAACGGCACCCACATTCCAGCGAGTCATCAGGTTAATTCAATTTGAGTTGTAAGCAAATTTCGCACAAATTAAATGCATAAACTTTTCCCATTGACAGACACACACGCCAGCATTCAGCAGGCGAGAGCCGAGAGCCGAGAGCCATAAATTTGCCAAGTGTTTATGTAAACGACCCCGATTGTGTCGGTTGCTTCGGAGGAGCGGAAAATGAAAGCCATCGTCTGGCTGCACTTTGTCACCAGGCATGCGGAACATAATGCCGATTTTTTCGCCTGGAAAACGGATAGGCAGAAGGACTCCTCGACAGCAGGCAGGGCCAGGGCCAGGGCCAGGGCCTGGCAAGGCGATAATAAATCTTCCGCTTGGAACAAATCACAGCAATTCCATTATATACACATTTAATGATGTTGCCAGAGAGAAAAAGCCGCTAGATCTGAAATCCAAATCCAAATCCAAATCCAACGAGCAACGAGCCAGAGACAATTACTTGCAGCCCGCCAGCAATTTTCAACGGCTTCGTGCACTGAGGAAATGTATTTCTTTTTTTTTAAGCATCCATTTAATGAGTGCAAGTCATATATTAGATATTTTTTATTTAATTACAAATTATGGGATGCTATAAGAGCTTAATGGAAGATTATAAGTTTAGAATTTCTAAGAAATGTTTGTAGAAAATTAAAGAAATCATTAAAGATACATAATTATATTTTATGGATTTGTTTTACAATATGTAATAAGCATTTACCACTTCATATTCTTATCAGTTCTTGCTTATTTTTTCTTTCTTTTAAACCTTCTTGAATAAAAGCCAAGCTAAAATATTATACAATAAAAAAGTCTCAATCAAAATGGCCAAATCATTTTCCAAATATTTTTAGAATCAGCTTTATAATAGTTTCTAGGAAATAGGAATAGGAAATAGTTTCTCCATCAATCTTAAATGCTTTTGGTACTTACAAAACTATAGTTTTTTCGGTGTAACAATGGCCAGAATGGCTGGCCTGGCTCTCAGCGAGTGCAACAACATGGCCAAGTTGTTAAAATAATCACAAGGAATGCCCGTGCGCCGACCTGCTCAGGGGAATTCCGGTGAACAGAAGGGAATTCTGGGTGCTCAGGCAAAGACAAAGTTGCGCTGCAGCTTTGCTATTGCGATTATTTTTAATTAGCAAAATTTATTTATGCATTGACAGGGGGCAGGGAGGCAGGAAAGGTAAAGGCGAAGTCTTTCATTAATTAGAGCCAGCCGCCAAGTATGCAGCGCTTGCCACAAGCTCAAAAAATAGAGAATAGAGAGAACTCCCCCACATGTGGGGCACTAACTCTCGTCACCTGCCCAACCTCAACGTCATCACCTGTGCTTTATATTTACCCATAAATCTGACGCAAAATAGAAACAGGTGGCAACAAAAACCAAAAAAAAAAAAAAACAAGGCGAAAAAAGCGCAACAAAAAATGGAACGAAGACAGAATTTTCCCCAGGGAAAATATTTTGCAACGAAGCTGCTTATTAGCTTTGACATTCGAGTACGATGCACTCTGGCCAGAGGTGTTTCGCTTGATGTTTTGCAATCTTCTTTTTTATCATCCGCATATACATCATTTTTTTTAGGATCCCGCATAAAATATGACGAAGACGGAGTTGACGGGGATGAGGCATGCACCATAATTTATTGCATACTTCCAAGTGATTTTTAAAGTTGTGCCGAGGAAGGCAAGGAGCGGGTCCCTTCTAATAAGCCAGTCGAGTGTTGGGACATACCCGTGAAAATTTATGCCAGCTACAAGAAAATGATTCAGGCCTAGGCATATTTAAAATATTTTTAAATAACTCATAAGCTTTATTATATTGCCCTTAATTCAGTATTATTAGTTGAGTGTCAGTGGGGGATATATTCGATCTGTTTTAAAGCTATCTTAAAGAATATATTCCATCTGATTTAAAGCTATCTTCTTGAAAATAAATATAACCAACAACTGGTACATCCTTTATACATTTCCATCAAGCTTTTGACCTGGCCAACAGGTATTTGATATTCGATGCACTCATCCCCGTTTATATATATATATCCTTTAAACAATGTCATGGCCTCCCGCTTACTTTGTCAGCAATATTTTGGGGAATATGTGGCATGGAAATACATAGTTGTCCACAAGTTTTGTGATAAAAGTGCCCTCTGTCTGTCTGCTGACCTCGATGCGACAAGTTATGTCCGACTTTCAGGCTCTGCTGGATTTTCGGTGCAGGAGGAGAAGTTGTAGCGCGCACCATAACCTCAAGCCCAGGCATCGAGTAGCCAGCTAACCGAAAATATCATAAAACTTTTCAACTTTTCCATTCCACTAAATGTGAAAGGAAAGGCGGCACGGCACGATGGGAGAAATTGGGATAGCAGTAGCTTCTGGGCCATGTCAAAAATGGCTCGCTCACGTTGCGTTGTTGACCGCATCACGCTCCAGAGCATAAAGCAATTACAGCGGCGTGCATTGAATTCAGCCCGCTCCTTGATATCCGAGTCCCGAGTATGGAGTCCAGTGTCCCGAGTCCTGAGTCCTGAGTCCTCGGTATTGCTGCTGCACGCACCTCCGGGCGGTACTCTGATTTATGAAATTTGCCAAGCATCGGACCCGCTCTTTGCACGAGTCCACATTTCGGGAGGGGTTTCGGGAGGGGGGTTTCTCGGGCAGTTCTAGTGCGAGATTTGATTTCCAGTCAGTCATTGACTGGACTCGACTTGGCTAACCAACTTTTTGACGCCACCATACACAGCATGTGTGTGTGTTGCCTGCACAGGGAAAATCCCATCAAAATATCAGTTTCGCAGAATCATATCCTTTTGTTAGTTATTACTGCGGAGAAAATTATCTTTACGATTTATATGGATTACGATAGCATTCTTATTTGATGTCTTTAATAAGAAATGAGATTGAAACTTACAGATGTATAAATATTTTAAGAAATTCGTATACTTTATACGTGGGGAAAGGAAAAATATAGTTAGTAAATAAGGAAAGCTAAACTCTTCTGCATTTGCTATTAAATTGAGGTAATTATTGATTTAGCTAAAACCTTTCACAATAATAAGAGGTTGCTAAACATAAAAACAAAGTTAATGCTTAAGGCTACACTTTGTTATTGTAGGTCTTAGGTTTTCTAAGAAAAGTGATTTACATTTTATTGTATTTTTCGCAGAAAAATTAATATAAATTCTAGCTAATTATGTTTTATGTGGTTTTATTTTTATTACTGTATTTAATATACTTTGTACCTTAAGTACAATATATATGTCGGTATTTTGTTAATATTTATTTTCAATCTATATTAGTTTTGAAATATGAAACGAATCTGAATCGTGGTTGAAAAGGGTTGAATTCCACTCTCTCGCTGTTCGGTTGCTCTCGCTCAAAGAGTTGAATTCTACTCTTTCGTCGTTCGTCCGCTCTCGCTTGTTCTCATTCTCGTCGTCGTGCTCTCATTGTCGTCGTCGTTAAGAAGGATATTTGCTCGTCGTCATTACTCGTCGTTTTGCTCTCAATCTCGTCGTTTTTACTCGTCGTTCAGCTTGCTCTTCGGCTCGAAGTTTGTTCGCTTAATGGATGTTTTTTTTAAGTTTTCTAGGTATGGTTGCACCTTGAATAAACATATCCCACAATTAACTATTTAAGAAAACCAAAAACTTCCTAGATGGCCCATTATTGTTGATCTCATCTAAATTAATATTCTGCTTTTATTCAGTTTAAAAACGATCAGCAATTATCAGTCTTGCATATGCCATTAAAAACGTATTTGCCAATTTCCTGTTATCCCAATTATTGACTCATTTTGGCCAACTTAAATGTATAGAAGTATTTTTCCAAGTGGCCACCTGCAGTCGAATCAATAGAAATTTTCTGTGTGCCCCATTGCACTGAAAGTTGTTCAAGGAAACGGATGGCGAAAATTGAAACTGAAAAAGTTTCAGTTGCATTTGGGTGTTGTCTATGCAGCTCGGAAAAGTGGCTTAGACTGTCGACACAAAAACTTCATTCAGACCGTGCTTAAATCTTGTCGATTGCAATTTTCGTCCTTTTTTCCTACGTGGGTGTGGCTGCTTACTACTGCTCTCTCCCTCTGTGTGTGTGTTTTTGGTGTCTTTGGTTCTCCTCTATTCCGCACAAGTGACAATAAAGTTTTTAGTTTTGGCTGAGAGTGCGTGACGAGTTTTTGCCATTAGCCAGAGCCGAATAAACTTTTTGGTTTATAGAGACGCAGAAACAGCGAGCTGCGTGTTAATGAAGCCATAATGAGGCTGTGGCTGCCTTGAAACTCGAATGAAATAATGGCCGGCACCGTCGCCGCAACCAAATCGAAAGAGAAAACTCCCATTTGTAGGAGCCCCGTTTTATAGAGGACATTGTCGGCGACGCACCACCTTGGGTAGTTGCGGGGGAATTGCTTTTCCGCCCTTCCACCGCCACTAATCACAAGTGCCCAATCATCTTTATTGCTCGACTCGAACTCAAATACAGGCTGTCGAAGCCAAGCCGAAGGATATGCCGAACAAGGACAAGGATTTGGGTGGTCTCAGAGCCTCTCAAAGCCGCTGAAATTCGTTTGTTAGGCGAAATTCACTTGTGATTGTTTGTCAGAAGAGCGGCGGCGGCGGTGGCGTTGCTATATGGTTGGGTGATTTTTGGGCGGCTGTGTGGTTTTCGGGGGAGTGGAGGCTTAGCGAGAACAGCCATCGGTGAAATACCCGTGAAAGCCGCAGCACACACACACACACACGAACGAGCGCACGCCCCGCCAAGGACGAGAATCTCGAGGAAAGGTGCAAACCAGCCAGGATAAACAGAAAACACGTTGCGTTTCGCCGAAAAGGAAAAAAACAGTAACAGCTTTCGGTAGTGAAAGCAAGGGGAAAACCTGTCCCACGGCACTGCCAAAAACCCCAAAAACGAAATATAAACTCAGACTTGGGCAAATCGAATCCACAAAAAATGCTAATTTGGTATCCGTTTATGCTTTCGGTTTTTTTCTTTCTATTTTATTTTTTTTGTGCGTTTGCTCGTTGGCCAGAAAATTGGGCTAAACATGTCTATCTGTGGAGGCACGTACATTGGCATTATCTATAATCCATTACGGGGGGACCGGGCAGAATCAATTGCAGGCACTTGACACATGAATAAATGGCATTTAAACTGACACCGAAATAAATTAAATAATAAAAATCTCAACAATGCCTCGGGATTTGTATTTTCGGCGACAAAGCCGTAAAATTTCGAAATGTTTCCCGTTTCGAACAAGGCCATTTGCCTTTGATTCGTGCCTTCTTTAATATCCTTTAATATCCTCCTTTGTGTACGTATTTTTCCGCCGAAGGCTAATCCCAACTAATTTCATTCTTCTTCTGTTGCCTCAGTCTTTTTCTCCCCTCAAGGAAGAGAAAGAAAAAAAAGAGGAAAGCAAAATCAAAATTCGAAATTACAGAAGCCACCGAGCAAGCATCAGAATCCACTCGGCGGCGGTAGCCGAAACTAGTTATGCATTTAGTTTGGCCGATTTGGTATGCGGACATGCCAAAGCCAAATGCCAATTACCACAAAACGCCATTGAGTAAGCCATTTAAATGCAGGAACAACAACGGCAGGCAACACAACAGATCCCCACCCTATGTAGATGCGACGCAGACTCCACTGTCTGGGATGCAGAGTGGCCCGGATACACCCCAGATGGCGGTGGACCATTTGGAGGGGCCAAAGTGCGGGGAAAATTACTTAATGCGGTCATTAGTTTGGCGCATTTGGCCAACTAGATTTCGACTGGTTGCCATGTCTGTTGGGTTACTCTACGTGACTGCACAGCACAAAATATGATACGGTTGGTATATGCCATACTGAATTCATTTACATAAGTAAGTGGATCATATTTATTTTTAGAATTGCAGCGGCTTAGTTCTGTCCATCAATAGCCAGAGACTGCAATATTAATTTAACCTGTTTAATTAATGGGAGAGGGATTTGGCCTCACTCTTTGTACTATGTAGCATTCCCGAAGATGACTGTCCAAGGATTAAGGGAAGACCATTATGCCAAAATGTTGCCGATCTAGAGCAGACGACAATTTACTCAGAATAAATTTCAGGGAGTCCAGCAATGAGAAAGGACGAGAGAGGGTTAAGAGAAGTCCGCGACAAGTGGGATTGAGTCGAAACGGTTCTCTTAAATTAACAGAGAAAAACCTTTTTAAATATTATCTTAATTACAAATTATTTAATTATAATTATTAAGAAATAAAAGCTCAAATTAATCAATATTGATTGTAGATATTTCTCAATGTTAGTTTGGAATTTATTGATTTTATTATGATACATTTTCTATAACTCAAGGAGCAAGGATCTTAATTCATTACTTTGACTTTGATTCATCAGTTCGCTTATATTTTAGCTTCTTTCTGGGTGTTTCCTGATTAATATAAATTTATAAATATATTGCAAATAAGTTTCCATTATGTAAATCTTCCCTGCTTCATTCCTGATATACACTTATATCAAAGTGTAAATTCCCCAGAAATAACTGAAATAAAAGAGTATCATTAGCTTCGGCTTCACTACTAGCATTCTCTTTATATTCCATTAAGCATTTCATCGTTTTTTTTTTGCCAAAGGATTCCTTCTTTTCTCGGTGGAATGCGAAAGTGCAGTTAAGCTCCATTTGAAAATAAACGCAATCGAGTTGAGGTGAAATTTTGTAGTTAGCCGAGATGGGGAAGATGGATTATGAGTTTGCAAAATGCTTTCAATGTGTAATGCCCGCGTGTCAATTGCTGGCTGGATCCGCTTACACTTAAACCAGAACCATTGGCAGGGCGAGTGACAGGGGTGTGGGATGGGAAAAGTCGCGGTGAGGACACAAAACAAATGAGAGTTTAGGAGGTACAATCAAACAGATTACCAACAACGGAAAAGTTGGATATTGTGGGCGGGGCTGGAGCGGAGGATGTGGGGGCAATGGGTCACCGGGAAGCACGAGTCCGCTAACAAATGCGCGAATGATAAAAACTAAACATGTCCGTGGCTTGGTGTTTTGTTTGCCGTCCTCCGAAAATGTTTCCTGCTGGTTGATGGCATCCTGAGCGTGCCCGAAGCTCAATTTAAGCACTTACAACCACCTTACACACACACACACACCTCGTCCTTGCCACGCGGGCAAGTTAATGTGCCCGAAACATGAGTTAAGTTCCCCTCGAATATCTCTGAAAATTATGAAACGAAAATCTGAGGGGAGGTGGCCAGGGATAAGACAATAATATTTTACATTTCAACAGGAAAAAGATAAAATTATTAAGTTTTTAATTCCTACAAGCTAAAAACCCTAGCTATCCTTATATTAAAACCATTATAAAAACTACCTTACTTTAGTCTAAAATATATAATATTTATGCACTTAATCTTTTTAGAAAAAACGCGATCAAGCATGTTTAATTAGTTTTCTTATTTAAATTCTATAAAACTGATCAATTCTATATATTTGGAATATCTTTAAACAGTTTGATTAGTGTAGATATTATCTTGTAGCCATATCCGCAGCACAGAAAAAATAATTCGAATATAGTATTTTGTTCGCATTCTCTCTTTAAAATCGGCAGACGGAGAATATTATAACAATACAATTTTTGTTTTTTTCCTATCCTATATTTAAACTGAACGAGATATGGAACTAAACGCACAGCTCCTTCTGCTACGGATGAACTTGTCAAGGAAATCCCAAACATGTATTTAAAAGTCGATGATCAGCCTGCACAAAAAACTTCTCAATAGATCGTTTTAAAATATGGTTCACATATTCTTCTATCTAAATAAGTCAAGTTTGTTACAAATTTCAAATTACTTTATTTTTTGTTCAAAAAATAGCTCAATCTTTGCGTTAAAAATTGTAATTTTGTCTTCAAGATGGTGAAAAAAATATATAAATTTCAAACTGAAGCAAGAGGAAAGATAAAGTAATAAAGGCAATAAAGAAGGCAATTTATTGTTTTCGTTTCAGATTATCAAGTGATGCTGTTTCTTTTATTTCTCTCTATTAAAAAAAAATATTTTGGTTAATCTTCTAATGCTGTACTTTTATAAAAAAAAACATGTAAAATATTCCTGTAGTAATATTTTTTGCACGAAAATATATATTTGTAAACGAAAGAAGAATTTTCCTCCCCTTAAAATAACACAAATTGTATTGTATATTAAATCTCATTAACCTTAACTAGGATTGTGTATTTTAAAAATTAATAATAATAGTAACAGTGATAATAGTTTGTAATAAAATAAATAAAATATCCACATTTCAAAGACCTATTCCTTCCAGCTACTATAAGCCTTGTTTTTTTATTGCTCACCAAGCAGTGAATTTATTTGGGACAGAGTATTCCATAAATATATATAATTCTATGCTTGTGTTATACTCCTTATAAAAGATTTCTTTATTATAGCGGATAAAATATAGAATTGGTATATTTAATACAATGACTGCAAAACTCACATTTATTTTCTCCATAATTTGCTAGA
Source organism: Drosophila parvula (assembly GCA_018904695.1). Taxonomy (NCBI): domain Eukaryota; kingdom Metazoa; phylum Arthropoda; class Insecta; order Diptera; family Drosophilidae; genus Drosophila; species Drosophila parvula. The sequence continues at coordinate 133,463 of JAEIIG010038265.1, read as the reverse complement.
TATTTGTCATAAATGTTAATATAATATAAGTGTTAACATTTATGAAAAACACTCGCACTGCTTTCATGCTGTAAAACGTATAATTATCGCCATAATTTTCTCTATAAAAGTTGCTAGAACTTGAGCTGTTATGGTTCTGCTAACTTAACAGTAATCCTGCTTTGCAGTGCCAACCCTTATACTCCCATAAACTGATTTACCGTAGACAGGAGCTTATAGCAAAGCATATCCTTGAACCACCCTCAAATTGCAAGCAGTGTAGTTTTTTTCGTTTCTATTTTTTAACAATAAATGTGAACATAAAAAAGGAAAGAACAACAGGCAGTAAAAAGTTCTATTTGACAAAGCTCTGATTGACAAAGCCCGCATTCCGCGTATTGGCCGAAAGCACAGGCGTGGGACTCGGGATGCTATAAACGGGATACAGTGGGGCGAACTCGTTGCTGCCGAAGGCATGCAGCTCCTCCTCGTTAATGTTGCCGCGCTGCGTGTGCCGGGATTCCTCGTATTTTGGAGGATCTGAGATATAGAAAGAAGATATAATTTAGTTTTTTAACAAATGAAAATATTAACTGGTAGAATATTAATTAATTTTTTTAATTAAATTAAAGATTCCTTCAGAAACTTAAAGTGAGGTCTTAAAAGTCACCTAAAATTAAATTTGTACCAAAATGTAGAGCTTAGTATGAAATAACTATTTGACAGATTAATCACCGTATTTTTATCTCTTATTTTAAAAGCCCTTTAATCGTTTTAATCAACATTGAATACATTAATTATGGAAATAAAATATTTAAATAACAATCCTATAAAATTCAGGCCTATTTACCTATTTAGTTACTTTAAGTTTTTTAAGATTTTACGTTTTTATAAATTATAAATCGAACAGAAACCCTTCTTTTATGTACTTTTTCCTTTAAATTTTCCTTTTCTACGCTCTATTAATCTGATAATGGTATTACTGGTACTAAGAATAATCATTTTCTCACATTATTTATTGCTTTCTCAATGAGTTAAATAAATTCTATATAAATAAAAACATTTACCGGCCTGATTAGCATTTAGTGAATGTTTCGACAGTATAATTAACGTTATCTAGAGATAACCATGTTCCGATTCCTTTCAATAGTTTTCAGATAAGATTGGAATTAATCATTACGAGTTCATGGGCAGGTACATATATATACGAGTATAGTTTCCAACAGACACTTTATTCCCATTTCAATCCATATGTAATCCATTCACTCACCCATATCCGCTGAACTGGTCGTTGGATCGCTGGGAACATTGCCAAGTGCCGTCACTATGGGCAGCTCATCGGGCGGATCCCTTCGCGATTGCGGACCCTCGTAGTGGCCACTTCGCCGTGGCGGCTGCTGCACCACAATCCCGGCAACTGGCAGCGGAATGGTGCCAATGGTGACTGGCATGATCATCAGCTGTTGCTCCCGCAGACTCTTCACTAGCGCCTCAACCTCCAGCTGGTAGGCGATCTGGATGAGGTTGCTCAGCTCCACGCATGTGGGCGGAGTGGAGGGTACGAGCAGGTCAATGGTCAGGGAACGGGTGCACTGCTTCAGCACAGAGTCACCCTTGGCCCGGGAAATGATGAGCCGCTCGACGCGCGAGTGCTCCGGACTCACGCTGTAGTAGCGGATCAGCATGACGAGCGAGAGACGCAGCTCGGAGACGGCCACGGCGGTGTTGTTGATCACCACCACGGTCACGGGAATCCGCTGGCCGGGCACATAGCCAGCTTGGGGCAGATGCAGCTCCATCTTCAGGGGATCCGTCTTGCAGGGACCGCAGCAGAAGGTGCGATAGCCCTCGCTGTGGGCGGCCAACTAAGGATATCAGCAAATGAAATAAATATAAAAATTATAAATTAGTTTTAATAACAACTTACTCGTAACTGAGGCGTATCAAAGTTCAGATCCAGCATCTTCAGCACCGTGAATCCCTTGGTGTAGGCCTGATCGAACTTCCAGGGTCTGGTCAGGAGGACTTTGACAATGTAACGAATGCAGCCATGGCGACCCTCGAAGGACGAAGGGCACTGATAGGGCAGTTGGCAGGCAAAGTTATAGTTGTGAACGCCGGCCTGAATGGTGTGTCTGTTGTTGTCTGTTTTGGCCGGAGATAAAAACCATTAACGAGTCCAAACACCTAACGGCATACATTAAGTTGACTCACTTTCCTCGGAGCCCAGCAGATATGTGTTGGATGATAGATAATCCTCACGGCCCGCATATAGCTTGGTCGAGCCCAGACTCTTCTCGCTCCATTTGGTTATGGAATATCCAACCACTTTGAGCAGAACGGCTAAATCGGAGAGGTAAAAAGAGCGAGAGTGAGTTGAGTAATGGGGATATACTATCTTGAAAGCGAATACATAGATAATCCTAAAGGCAACTGATAGCAGTTCATAAAAAGAGGGGAGTGTGGCATAAATTAAAACAAATGCACTCAGAAACATACTATTATTAGCTTACTTAAACATTCAGTTACCTAATTTATGCATTAAAGTTTGCCAGTAGTAGGAAACACTTTCCCTAATCTCCTTATTAAAATAATACCGAGACAAACAAGCTTTGTGGTGTGTTATCAATCAACTTCATACATTCCGCACCAAAAGAATGCCCGCTAAAAGTCAATGTCGTCATAAACGTTTATATACATATACCCGAGATATCGTTATCGAGCAAATATTTATAATGCCCTGGACAAATAAAGCTATATTTAAACAATTAATCAAGTCCTATTGCGATTTTCTTTTTTGAATGCCAAACACATCGAATAATTACCTTGAACCTCCTTGGATCTGTCGCACTTGAGGGTCACACAGCCGTTGACCAGTTGACCGGCATAGAAAGTGCCATGTCTATTATTATCGAAGCTGATCTCACACGTAACGACCATTATTCTTAGCCCGTTCGAAAGTCCGCGCAGGAATCCGTTAAAACCGATGGCCTGGGCAACGAGTTGCGACTAACTTAAGTATAATATAATACCGCTGGACTGCTTCGCAAGATAAGCGATAGGAACGATCGTCCGTCCAACTGCCAGCCGAAGGCCCGATCGCGCTTCTCCGAGACCGATATAGAAACGGAATGGTAAGCAGTATAAGAGCCGTTCGGAGGGCCTGTAGTTCAGAGAAGTGTTATCGCTGCTGGCAACGGAGACCATGGCCGTGGGGGAAGTTTGAGCGAAGCTTTTATGTTTTGAGGGGCGACTCGATAAGAAAGACCTCCCATTACCATATATGATATGTATGTGGATACAGCATCTCATTTGGAAGCTCAACTCATTGAAGGACACGCTGATAAGATGTTGTATTCAAAAATGTTTCTCAAGAATAAAGATAAATATCATTATGTTCAGCATCAGCAGAAAGAACTCGAAGAATAAGACGAATTAGAAGAGAATATATCACATGGAATCACATATCGATTTCTATTGGCTCTTTAAGTAAAGGTGGATCTCACCGCATTAATAGGTATTTTCTTTGATAATATAGCTAAAGACAAAAGCACCTATTAAAAAAGAATAAAAATTATTAAAGATTAATTTTGTATAGCCTTCATAAGGAAAAAAACTAAGAAATACATAAACTACGCCATTCAAGATACTGAAGAATTTTACATATTATTATATCTTAAAAATCCAATGCATACTTTTAATTGAGTTCAAAGCATATTATCTTATCTTAGTGATTCTAATTCAATTAATAGTAATTAAATTTGTTTCAAATTATTCTTTAAACATTCATTCCTTCATTGATCAGTAATTTGCCTATAAATGTATTTTGACAAATTAATCAAACTTCGTACATATTATATAATATTAATCGAATTGTTGACGGAAAACTTGCATCGAGAAAATAAATTATTTTCCCTTCGACAACAGCCTTTTTTGAAAGTTTTTTAAAGAAAAAAATATATATGTTATATGGTTATACAAAATATATTTCATTTCACTTTATTCTGAAGAAATACATTATCTTAATTAAATATGTTTTATTTTATTTCCATGGTCGTATTCCTTTTTGTTTTATAGCCAAGTTCCCTTGTCCTTATCCGCATCCATTGCAGGATTGACAAAGGCTCTCTCGGCCATATAGTTCTGGGTATAATCGGATGGCGGGGGAGCCGAGGGACTTGGAATGTCGAAAACAGGATACAGTGGCTTATAGGCACTGCCATCCAGATTGAGAGTATTGGGCTGTACTGGCTCCGGATCGTCGGTGTCGTCGTCGGTCTTAGAGGCTGGCGTGGAGCGCATGTGAAGAGCCTCCTGGTAGTTGGGAGGAGCTGAAAACAGGAAATAATTTATTAAAAGGAACAAAATAGATTAACCCTTAGGCAACTTACGAATAGAATCATCGATAGCCCAGGGATTGGAGGCGTTTGGAGGAGGTGCCGTGGCCATATTTCCACCACCCAACCCGTTAACATCCAAAGGCTGATTGTTCAAACCCCGTGGCTGGATTAGCACGTGTTGGGACAGCGGAACACTGCCAATGGTTACGGGAACGCTGACGAATTCATTGTTGTGACAGCCCTTCACCTTGGCCTCCACCTCCACCTGATATGCTACCTGGATAATGCCGCAAAGATTGAAACAGGTGGGCGGAGTGGCTGGGACTTTAATCTCGTAGTTGAACAACTTCTTGCAGTTCCGCTGGACGGAGTCTCCTTTCACTGTGTTGACCACCAGCCGCTCGGAGGTGGTGTTGGGCATCGATGGAGGCTTGCTGTGATAGGTCACCAGCATCGTAAATGTCATCAGGAGCTGCTCCACAGGAATGTGGCTCTCGTTGGTCACCAGCACGCTGAGCGGAATGCTCTGGCCGGGCACAAAACCAGTTTGAGGCAGGGTCAGCTGGAGGGACAGAGGATCCGAGCTGCAGGGCCAGCAGCAGTATGTCTTTGAGGTCTCACTATGGGCGGGAACCTGGAAAATTAAAAAAAAATGTATAAGATATATAAGATCTTGAAATTTATGTTTATTTTATGGAATTTAATGCCTGAACCTACCCTCAGCAGGGGACTGTCGAAATTGAGGTCCATAACCTTCAGTACTGTGAAGCATCGTGTGTAGCTCTGGTCGAATTTCCATGGTCTGACCAGGGTCACATTGGTCATATAACGCACCCTTCCATTGGTGCCCTCGAAGGATGAGGGACACTCCGTGGGAATCTGGCAAGTGAAGTTGTACGTGTGAATGCCGGCTTCAATGGGCACTTGGGCTACGGATAACAGAAACCATTAGAAAAAAGCACTCTTCCTACCCCCGAATGATTCATTATACTTACAGCTCAGATTGGAGCCCACCAGGAAAGTTTTGGATGCAATATAATCCTCGCGGCCATAAAACGTGCGACGTCTCCTTCTCCGGTTCGTGGTTACCCTTTCGCTCCATCTGGTCTCGGCATATCCGGTTATATTCAAGGTGACAGCTGTTTGGGGGAAAACCATTTGTGTTTATGTTTAATTTCTTTAATTTTTAAAGGGGATTTTTGATCGTTATTCCAGTTTTCTATCACAAGATAGCGATTCGATTTTTATTGCCAAACTACATATTTATTTAAAGACCATAAAGTGTATTTGCAATGAAAAACAGATAACTTTTGTATATCCCCCGGAATGTGTAGTAGCAGGGAATAATATTTATGATTATTATTAGGTAAATGAATTTTTATTTATTGAATTATTAAACCAAAAGTTGTTGTTTTCCTTACTAATAGTTAACAGAACAATTTATAAATGAAATAAGTTAAAATGTAATATAAAGATGAATGAATTCTTGTACTTGCAAGTTCTGACACTTGCTTAATGAGTTTATAAATAGTCTATAAACTACATATTTGAGTTCTTAAAATAATATAACGACTCTTAGGATATTAATTTGGCGAAATATAATCTTTAAGCCTTTTCCATATATTAACTCTCTAGAGTTTCCACTGCAATTATTAATTTTAATATGATTAAAACCTTTTAAATGTTGTATAAACATTTCGTTGAATGCATATCAGATTCCTCCGTTTATCAGAAGCCAAATTCGTATGTATATCTACCCCATATCAAATATAATTAATGCGAAGCCATTGATTATTTTAAAAATACATTAATAATCTTATCGCCCGCAAATATTTATCGTGAATGTATTTGTGTTTGTTCATTGAACACCTCTCTACCTCCATTGGCGTTAGATTTTGCACATGTGGTCGGTGGGCTCGCAATTATAAATAATATGAATCACCCAGGTCGATCTTAGCTGCTAACAATTTAAACGCACTTAAAAATTCACCGATAAGATAATAATGAGTCATGCTAATGGTATCGCCAAATTCAGACTTTCAACTAGGAGAATTCCGAACCAAACTCTCACGCTCACCTTTCACCAACTTGACTTTGTCCAGGCGCAAGGTTACCCTGCCGCTCACCACCTGGCCGCCAAAATAGGTGCCATGGGGATTGTTATCGAAGTCGATTTCACAGGTAACAGCCATAATTGTAATTGTATCCGTAATTGCTCTTGTATATTTATTAGCTGATCGATCCACTCCTGATGCGGTTGCAAACACAACTGATTTGCTTTTTTAGTTCCCAGAGTATGTTCCGTAAGTTCGGAGAAGCTATTGGAGCCACATGCCAAGTTGGCTGCCAGAAACGAACTGAGAATGAAACAAACATTGCGTCGGTTCTATATAATGGTAGCGATGGCCAGGCCAACTTTTATCTTATCGCTGTCACAATTTGGAATTTCAATCGTATATTTCGCCAACGGGAGCCGCGCCACAAAGAACCCATCGTACGCGGGCAAAACCCCAAGGAATCCTTGATAAGCTGGCAAAGGATGGATTGTTCAAAGTGTCTCTCTATCAAATTCTGAAGTATTTTCCCTGGTCCTTCACTTCTTTTCCTCTTTGTCCCAGGTGGCGGCGGGATCTGCCTTCGTTTCTTCAGTTGGAACACTATAAATGGGATACAGTGGCTTGAAGGGCTGCTTCTCCTCCTGAGACGGAGACTGCGATTCCTGCTCCTTCTGCCAGGACACCTCCGGACCAGGTTGAATGTGCATGGCTTCAGCATAGCTAGGCGGTGCTGAAAACAAATTCAATATTTATCTTAGTTTCATTAGATACATGTCGGTTACCTACCCAAAGTGGAGTTCCCCGAGAAGGGATATGCTGGAGGAGCTGGAGCACAGGCACCGTCGCCCTCAAACAATGTCAAGCCACCTTCATCTGGTGCCTGGGCACCCGGTCCCTCTGGTACATAACGCATCTCAGGCGGTGAGATCGGAACACCACAAATGGTAACCGGCATTATCAGAGTTCCATTGATGTGCATGCCCTTGACCTTGGCCACAACTTCGATCTGGTAACTGATCTTGATAATGCGACATAGCTGCAGGCTGGTGGGCGGTGTGGAGGGAATCATCAGCTGGAAATCGTACATCTTCCGGGAGTTCCTCATCACGCCATCAGCCTTCATTTTGGCCACGGATATGCGCTCGGAGTTGGTGCCGGACTTAAGATCACTGTAGTAGGTGATCATCATGGCCAGGCCGACCTTCATCTCGTGCACCCGAATGCTGCTCTCGTTACCCACCAGGACCTTCAGGGGAACAGACTGGCCGGACACAAAGCCAGTTTGTGGCAGGGTCAGCTCCAGGCTCAGTGGAGCCGAGCGGAAGGGCCACACGCCAAAGGTTTTCTCACTCCTGGCCTGAACGGGAACCTAAATTAAGTGATATTAAATGGTAATTAATAACTATACCCTTTATTTTTATGATCTGGAAACTCACCCTAGAAACCGACTGATAAGTGTGCATATCCATCACCTGGACTACAGTAAATGGTCTTGTGAACAGACTGTCATACTTCCAGGACTGAATAATGTTCACATCCACCATATAACGTATACGACCGTGAGTCCCCTCGAAGGAAGACGGACAGTTGATGGGAATTTGGCAAGCAAAATTGAAGGTTCTCACTCCCGGCTCCAAAGACATTTCTAAAGAAGGTCTATAGGTTTTTAAGGGGAATATAATTAGGTGAAATAATCCATCTTACCCGGACTCGTGGCGGAACCCATTAGATAAACCTTGCTAGATAGGTATTTCTCAAAGCCATTAAACGATTCGGAGGTGGACTTGTTGTTCGAATCGGTTCTGCTCTCAGTCCAATGGGTTTGGGCGAAACCTTTCACTTTTAGTCTGATGGCTGATATGAAATAAATTTAATAATAGATTTCTAATGAACTCCCGGCACTCACCTTTAATTTCTTTGACCTTATCCGTGCTCAGAGTCACTTGGCCAGAAATCGTTTGGCCAGCGTAGTAAACTCCTTGAATATTGTTGTGAAACAGAATCTGGCAAATGGTTCCCATGATTTCTACTGATAATGTTAAGGGGGATCAAGCGTTTTTTATAATATTTATGACTGACTGACGTCAATTGTTGAGCTGTTGCCCCATCAATGGTCGAAAGCAAACTGAAAACCAAAGCCTTCAATACACTTATTTTATGCTTCAGCAACCTTTACTTCCACTTATCTTATCAGTAGAACCATAGTTCTTGGCCAAAGAAATATATGTATATTATTACATTGATTTGGTAATCAATGTGATCAATTGTATAACTGATAATAACAACGATAAAAGTTAACGAAAAAAAAACCCCCAGCCGTGATTGGACTCACTCGAGAATTACACTCAACTACACTTAACTCAAATCAATTCTTCTGCCGCGGCGTATCAGTCATTTGCACTTGTTTCTGGCCAATATTTTCGATAAGATAGAGCCCAACCCAAACAAATATTGCTCACTGGAGCCTAATCCTTCGCTAAAAGTGTTCTCAGTACGCTGTCAGTAATGATAGTATGAGGTTTAGTAATAGTTTATTTGAATAGCTAAATAATTAAGTAATAATTTACAATGTTGGTATTATTAAAAGTCAACTTCCTTTAAAGCCAAGTGCTTCTGTCCACATCTTCGTTTACAAAGCCGCCATCAGTCTTCACTTCATTGGGTCTGAGAATCCCATCGTCCATTTCACTTGCCAGATCAAAGACAGCATACAAAGGGGTAAAGACAATTTCCTGTTCTTTTTGTTCCTTTGACTCTTTGGAGGATTTCTTCATGGATTTCTTTTTAGGTTTAGAAGATTTCTGGGGGTCTGGGGAGATGTGTTTGGCCGCAGCATAGAGTGGAGGTGCTAAGAATAAAAAATATCAAGGAGTATTAAAAGAACAATATTTTTCTTATATACGTTATAAATAATTAAATATAAGACTGCTTTTATTGAACTTATTTTTTAAGATTCTTGTATAAATATTTATAGGCAGGTGTACTCACCAATTGAGGGATCAGCAGCCCAGGGATTCACGGGACCAACTACATCCACGACCTCTTGATTTTCAACCAAAACCAATGCCTTGGCATCCAATTGTTGCGGTGGCAGATCTTCTCCCGAAGTCCTTGACTCCTTCTGCAGCTGCTTGGTGAGTGGAACACTGCCTATGGTCACCGGCATATGAACCGATTGATTCCCATGACAACCTTTGACCCTGGCCTCCGCTTCCACCTGATATCCGATCTGAATGATGCTGCACAAGTTGAAGCAGGTGGGCGGCGTGGCCGGCACTCGGATGTCAAAGGTGAATTGCTTACGACACTTTGCGGGGGCACCATCGCCGGTTTTCTGGACCATCACGAATCGATCCTTGCTGGTGTCCGCTGTCGGTGGTTGACTGTAGTATATCACCACCATGGCCAGTCTCACCGTTATATCTTCGACGGCAATACGACTGTCATTGGAGACCATTACGCCCACCGGTACAGTCTGGCCTGGCACAAAGCCACCTTGCGGCAGTGATAGCCGAATGCTTAGTGGATCTGTCCGACAGGGAAAGCAGCAATAGGTCCTCTGGGACTCCACCTGGGTGGGTACCTTTAATAGTCAGATTAATAAAAAGTAAAGAAAAAGACTTAAAGAATTAGACTTAAACGTAAATAAATTCTATCGATAACTTATGTAAGTGGTATAAAAATCGAGTAGATCGTTAGATACTCACGACGAAACTCAATTCTCGGTAATCCGATTTATGGAGTGCAGAAAATATCGATATACTGCTACTGTACGAAATCTGATATTTTAATAATGCGATAAATGTGCAACAAATCGATATTCTGTTTAATTTATCAGATTAATTACCTAAACTTAGTTAAAGCTTTTCTTTCTTGAACAAAAAATAAAGGTTTCAAAAACGTAGGGTTTAAAAGTATGGTTAAAATAGCGATATGAAGTGAATAATTTTTCGGATATTTTACAATAAAATCGATAACATTATATGGATTATTTATCGAAATAAGAAATTTTGATAAAACAAACCTTACCATGTATATTACAAATATTATATTAGGAACGATATATCTAGATAACTTACCCTCAACATCAAGCTCTCGGTGTTCAAGTCCATCACCTTAAGTACAGTGAAGCAGCGACCGAAGTTCTGATCGAATTTCCAGGGCCGCAGGAACCTAACATTGATCAAGTATCGAATACGTCCATGGGTTCCCTCGAAGGAAGAGGGACATGTGATGGGCAACTGACAGGCGAACCGATATGTGCTCGTGCCCGGCTCAATAATCACCTCTGAAATGGAGCTTTGATTTCTTTATCTTTTGATTTATTGAAATTTATCATCTTGAAACACACACCAATACTAGAGCTCGAACCGTGCAGATAAGCCTTAGTGGCCATGTAGTCCACATGGCCCTTGAATGACTCACCGTTCGACTGATCCTCTGAGTCGAACTCGGGATCTCTCAAGTGGGTTTCGGCGAATCCCTTGATCTGCAGAACCACCGCTGCATATATAAATATGGTTTATTTTAAGAACTTGCACTACATGCACTTTAAATCCAATTAAGACCGCCAGCAAACAAAGTTCCCCTTACGAAAAGAGATAACAGGAGTGAGAACAATGAGTCAGCTTCATACCTTTGACTGGTTTCACCTTCTCAGTTTTAATAACCACCTGTCCAGATATCAGCTGGCCCGCATAGAAAATCCCCTGGGGATTATTGAAGAACTCTATCTCACAGATTACCATCGTTCGGATTGATTTTAACTGATTATCCCGGAGCTAGTGAACTTTTACCCTGTCTGCGCCGTGTCTCCAAGCGAACTGAAGTCACCCACGAGTTCTGTTTTTATTTTATTTTGTTCCTTTTTTTTTTAATAGCAACATTTTTATTTTATCTTATCATAGCCGATAGGTATTTATGTATTTAAACACAAATTTGTGACATTGCTATACCAAAATATTTACATATGTAAGTGACAGCGATAGGAGAGATATAAAATTGAGTGGCAAAATGCTAGTCGATGAGGGGCCAATACTCTCAAGGCTCCGATAAATATAGAAAAGATAATGTAACATGGCCATACTTCCATACATTTGGCTACTGAACTCAGCCAGAAGTTGGGAAGCATTTATGGTAGTTATTTTCACTCAACCGTTGGCGTTGCCAACCATCCGTAATTTTTGCACTCGTTCGGGAAAAGAAAACGTTGCAGTGGGTTTTTGTAGAGAGTTTGCTGTGGCGATAAGATAAAACTCGGCCAACGGCAAATATTGAGCCAGAGAGGAGAATGGTCTAGGCCCAGTTGGTAATGGCCATAGACTCAGTTCCCGTTCAGCAGCGAGCGCGAGCGGACCGGTCGCATAAATATACTAAAAATTCTGGCGGAGGATAGCCTCGATTCCGTTACCAATTCCTCGCCGCCGCCATGTCGAAGAACTGCATGATAACGTTCGACCAGAACGAGCACGGCACCTATTTTACCGGCCAGGTGATAACCGGCAAGGTGATCGTCAATCTGAACAAGACCAAGAAACTGCGCGGTACGTAAGCCCTGCCAGGATCCCAGTATATATTTCATTAACTTATCTGCCGCGCATAACCGTATCTTATCGCATCGCATTGGATAATGTCAGGTTTGCCAAAAGCAAAGGTTTCAACAAACCATTCAAATGGGTAATTTAGTGATAACCATGCGGACACTCCAAATGTGCGATAATTGATGATGCCCGCCAAGCTTATGGGTAATAACAGTCTTTTGTGGCCCGGGGATCTACCCACCCAAGTGATTTAATCTTGGTTCGAGGGAAATGCCAATAGGAGTTAGTCACGGCCTGTGTATGGGCTTGGCTGAAGAGTTTAAAAAAACAAAGATAGCAAAATAGACAAGCGCCGCTAAAATAACAAGGTGAAAAGTGCTCCCTTTTAAAATAACATAAATATTAAAATAATAAACAAAGTTCCCTTTTGATTACCTCCAGTACGAAACTATGGTTTGAAGCTCGACTAACCAATCTGGGGGTAATGTAAGCGAGATGGATATAATATAAATCATTTCTTTCAAGTTTTTAATCGATTTTGCTGTTACATTCAGAGTACATTCGCGGAAATGTATTTATTATAAATCTTCCTACTTATTAGGATTGTAATTTAATACTAATTCTGTTAATTATTATTTTATATTATACACATTTTTTATTCTTATGGCACACTGATAATATCATTACACTCTCCATGGTAAATAAGTAAGAAGTTTTTTGCTTAACCCTAATTTAATTAAAAACAATGTTAAACAAAGATTTCCGGTCTAGTTTCAGACATTTGTTTAACTTATTCACCTGATGATGATGAGTGACTCAGCTGTAAGATAAAAATGATTAAAAAAGGAGTAATGAAATATGTAAATATTTAATTGCGCTGTACCATAAATGTTGTTTATATAAATTTGTATATGTGAACATTTCGAATTTAATTTTTACATTTCGGAATTATTTCTTCAGTGCTTAAGTAAAAACAAACTACATAATTGCTCTTAACTACTCAATAAATATATTTTTATTATTATAAGTTACTTTAAAATGTATTTAAAAAGCTAACCTGGCTCATTTAAAACCTCTCTTTAAGTCATTCATTAGTTTTCTATAATTTTCTAATATATAATAATTAAATTTTTTCATTTTTCCCAGGGATCAAACTGCAGATCAGCGGCTATGCCCAGGCACAATGGCGAGTCCGCAGGCATGGCCGTGCTGTGGCCATCCAGAATCCCAAGAAGCGAGCAAAGCGCACATGCAGCGGACGAGAGGACTATATAGCCTCCACCACATACCTTATGGGATCCGAGCAGGGCGCCAACTTCAACATGGACGCGGGCACGTACACCTACACGTTCGCCTGCCCCATTCCCAGTAGCTGTCCCTCGTCCTTTGAAGGTGCCTTCGGCCATATCCGATACCTGGCCAAGGTGACATTCGTTAAGCCGGGTGCCTCCAATCGCACCCACAACGTTGGCTTCACTGTCCTGAAGCTGCTGGACTTGAACCAGGAGAGCAAGATGCTTCGGGAGCCGGCAAGCAATGATGCCGTCGAGTACTTCTGCCTGATGCACACGAAGCCCGTGGAGCTGAAGGTGACGCTGCAACAGCAGGGCTATGTGCCGGGTCAGTTTATGCTGGTTCACGCCCAGGTGCGCAACGACTCCAGCTCCGACTGCCGGAAGCTGCTGATCATGCTCCACCTGCGGGCCACTTACACAGCGGACCAGCCCTCGCTGCGCACCACCTCCGAGAAGATCATGCTGGTGAAGCGGGAGTGCGGCCCGGTGGCCCATCATGCCCAAAAAACCTACACGGAAACGCTAAGGATCCCAGCCACGGCGCCCACCTGCGAGCACCTGAGCAAGGTGGTTAGGGTGTCGTACGAGGTTCGAGTGGTGGCTGTAATGAACTGGCTGATGGCCAATCCGCGGGTCATCCTACCCGTGACCATTGGCAACGTTCCGCTGGCCACGGCCGTTTCGGGGCCGGATTTTCTGCCCTTATCCAACACCGCTTACGCAGCTGGAAGTCCGCTGCCTGCCGATCTGCCCTGCACGTCCACGAGGGCCATGGAACTGGCCCAGATGTCCAGCAGCGGGATAAGCAACTCCGGCTACGAGATGACCGAAGATCTCGAGGACTTTGAGCTCCCAGAGGATGGGGACGATGAGCTGGAGGCAACCGACGAATTTGTGCCAGATTTGCGTGAGTTTTTATTTATTTATTTAGGCGACAAAACTATTTAAAATTCTTTTTTCTAAACTTTTTATATTTATTATTAATTTTGTAAATCTTTAATTTTTGTATCAAACAGCTCCTCCCACCTACGAACAGGCCATGTTCATGACCACCGACATTGCGGACACGGATGCCAACACCGTCAGCGAGGCCTCCCAGTTCACCCCCCGCTACCCTGTCTTCGATGTGGACTCCTTCCAGAGCCCGCCGCCAAATCCTCCCCAAAAGAAGCGTCGCCGCCGCCGCAGACGACCCGCCGAGCCCGGCCAGCAGAAGCAGCGGCCGGATAAGCAGACGGTGGAGAAGCGACCCGTAGAGTCGCCCATACAGATTTAAAAGAGAACTTTGGCGTTCGGGGAAAATCACGACTACTATATCTTATCTCGGCAGTATTTATTTCTTTTTCACTTCGCCTGTGTACTAACCAAAATTGTAATATATCTGCACACGTATGCATATACCTACAGAATGGTAAATAAACAAACAAGAGTATAAAAGTGTCTTCTGGGTGATATGCGCGATAAATGGCGATAATACCCTAGACAGTCAATGTCAAGCCTTCCAAGACATTGCACGAATAATTCGTGATATCAGCTATTTTCCGTTGATTAAAATTTGGAAAAATAAAGGCACCATGGCGGTGACGCCTAAAATAGTAGGTATGATATAACAAAATAAATAATCAATTAAGAAAAGAGCTACAATTCTCTGAATGAAGTATATAAAAGTCTTTTTTATAAGGTACGTAAAATTAATTTTTAATAGTTATAAATTACCTAAATGAAAATACTTTTTAACTGCGGGTTTCTACACTCACTGTTGATGTTCCTGATAGTTTTTATCTAACCGAAAAATATAAATACCAGAATAACTTGCCATCAAAGCGGTTGTCTTTTCTCCTGTAATTTATCTGAGCGAGAAATTGCAACCAAGTGCTGTTAAGCATCGAATTGTACTGTAAAACGCAAGCTAATAAATCGCATTTCCCTCTTCTTCTGTTGGTAATCTTCAATGAGCTTCTCTTTTGTCGAGCCGAAAAAGATTTGACTGGGAGTCTGGGTCCCAATTAATATTAGTTCTTAAATTGATATAATAGATAAAAAAATGTTCTTAGCACTTCATTTGTTTTCCAAATTCTAACAGTAAAGAAAAATATTCCGTAATATTTCGTATATAAAAAATTATTCAATAATATTTGCTATAATATTTATTATATTTATTTATTATTTTTATATTTATAATAATGTTTCTATAAGGGGTTTATTTTGAGTTCTTAAATAAGTCGATAAATCTAAAGAAGGAAACATTTATATAAAATATATCAAAAATGAATAGTTAAATAAAATACTTACATTTTTATTTTAGTCCTTCAAAACATAATAATATTATAATATATAGAGGATTTATAAAGTCACAAAATTCTTTCTATTCTTTATTTTCGCCGTCTTTGTAGAATGTGACAACCCTGGGCTACAGCATAGAGCAGGAAATCTTCCCAATGGGCTTGATGAGCTTTCTATATCAATAGACCACCTGGTTTTTGTTTACAACGTTCCGATTGTCTTGGCCCCCAAATTCGTAACAAAATAGCGAATATCGGTGTAACAACAAACAACAAAATGCTATATTCCAAAAAAATAGTTTTAAATGAGCGCAGGCCCCAAAGCTCACTCTCGTTGACTCTTTGCCAAGCTTTCCCTCTCTGGAACTGATGATGTCACACATTATCTGGCTCTCCCCAACCGGCGATTCTCGCCTCAGTTCTCATTCCAAGTGCGACGCTTGTCTGGTGCTGAATAAATTTTTGGTTTGCGTGCCAGCACCAAATAGGATTTAAGTATTTTTAGTTGTGAATTGGGAGTCGCCAGCACGCCTTATTATACAGATCCCGATTTTAGTTGATTAAAACGGGCGGTAAAATGCCTTCAACATGCAGTTTTGAACTGGATCGTCCCGAACCGATTTACTATAGCGGCGAAACGATCAATGGACGCGCTATTCTCACCACAACATCCGAAAAGAACGTAAACGGTAAGATAATGCTAATTACCTGTTGAGAAAACCAAAAGCTACAACTAACTTGGCTCGAGTTAACACCCCTTATCACTTTCGTGATTAAAATATGGTTTACATAATAATACTAAACCGGTTCTAAAGAATGCTGCAAACTAAACCAGTTTATGGAAAATGCCCAAAAACAAAGTTTAACATTTGTTTGTTCCTGTTTATACATACCTCTTAGATTTTCCCCCAGTGCATGATTATTTTGTATTATATCATATTTTAATTGTTGCCATGCTCCGATGAGCTAAGCTCGCCCCCTTATACCACACCAAACATCATGACTGTTGTCAATTAAGTCTTTTTTCAAAATATTTTGGATGAACCAAACAAAAACAAAGAACCACAAAAGCTCTATTTAAAAAAACATTTGTATGTATACTTAAAAGTGCCGAAGATAAGAGAGCAACAAGTATTTGATACAGTGGGCTTGCGTTTCTTGCGGAATTAATCGAGTTCGGTTGAGTTCATTTGCAGCTGAGTTGACTTTATCCCACTGTTTGCCAAGCGAAGCTAAAAAAGATAAGGAAAAGTGCAGGAGGGAAAAGATTACAGATTCTCTTTCTCATATCATATAAATACTCTTGCAGGGTGATAAGATAGGAGTTAGTAGATCGATTCAGAAAGAGATAATATTGCTAAAATAATTTGTTATAACTATGAAATATTATTATTAACAAAAATTAACTATGGTGAAATTTAGTATTTAAAGTGAAGCAGTGAAGGAGAAATCTTCGACACCATAGAGTAAACATACTCGTATGTATGTATATATTCTAGATCAGCATCACCAGTCGAGTTAATCTAGACATGTCCGTCTGTTTGTCCATTTTTCTCTCCCGCTTTCTGGCCTACGGTTTCTACTCAAATTAATCTCTCAGTTTTAAATCTATAGGGGCATAGTTTTTAGCATAGTTATATTTTTATATTCATGTTATATATCTGAACCAAATTGGACCACTATATCATATATGAAGCTGCCATAGAAATGGTCGGACAAAAATGACATATTTTCACAATTTTGTAAGTTAACCAAATAAAAATTATATATTGTATATGAAACATATTTTGATTATTTTAAATACACGCAGATGGGACAACTATAACATATAATATATGTAGCTGTCTGCACGAAATAAGCTTGTTTAATTGTTTTTATTCATATTAACACTATACTGAACTTTATAAAAATGTTGTGTTAATATTTTATATGTTATAATTTTATAAATGTTATAAAACACAGATTTGAAAGTATCATAAAGCCCACTATCAAAGTGTGAAAGGGTCCGAGGGCGTTATACCATTTCTAGAAGTGTCATTGCACCCTCAACTTCCTAAAAATTGTAAAGTCCAAAAAGAATCAAAGGGACTACTGAAGAGAACAAAACTATATTATATATATTATATATTATCCATTAATTATATTTATTTTTACAGTCAGTTAAAGATTGCAATCATATAGTACAGTTCGAATCAATATACGCATGCCTTCCTTAACTTAATTAATTTCCAGGCATATCCCTGCCCATCTTAGCAATATATACATATATTTAATGTATATATGTACTTATTTATTTTCTCTTATCTATCCCTACTAGAGGTTTACATACTCTTCGAGGGCGAGGCGAAGGTGCGCTGGGACGAGCGCAAGACAAGGACCCACAACGGAAAGACACACCACTACACCGAGTACTACCGGGGCAAGCAGACGTATCTGAACACCCGGACTAATGTGTTTGGATCCGGAACACTGCCCCCCGGCACCCACATCTACACCTTTTGCATTCCCCTGCCACTGGAATGCCCCTCGTCGGTGGTACAAAAATACGGCAAGATCTGCTACGAGATCTCCGTGGTCATCGATCGCCAGTGGAAGTTCAACAACGTCTTTAAGCAACCGCTGACGGTGCTGCAGACCTACAACCTCAACATGAATCCACAGCTGCTGGTGAGTCCATATTTCGGATTTAAATAGAACTAAAATAGATCTTTAAATCGAGATAATGTCAATAAATAGCCTTGCGTGACGAATGCAGTTCCCCATTTTATATTTGTTTCTGAATATGTGCTTCAAAAACATGTCGATAGTTGCATGTCTCCTGAGATTATATCAAATCATTAAGTTTAAACATTATTTATTCAGAAGGTTCATATTATTTTCCTTAGATGCCCCTGGTACGTGAGGACATCAAGTACTTTTGCTGCTGGCCCTGCAGCTCGGGACCGGTGCTCTCTACCCTCACCGTACCCTTTGGAGGCTATGCTCCCGGCCAAAAGATCCGATTCACCCTGGAAATCGATAATCAATCAAGTGGCTACGACTTGGAGGGCATCGAGGTGAAGCTGAAGCAGTCCTACAAGTTTCGGGCCCAGACGCCCCACCACAAGGAGCGCGAGAAGGAGGTGGACCTGAATCAGAGTTGCCAGGGGGAGCAGGTGCTGCGGCTCTCGAAGAAGGTCATCAATGGAACGTTGGCCATACCGCCGGTACCACCATCCTCCCGTGGCGATGGCGGGATCATAACGGTCAGTTATCGGGTCATCCTGACGATCGGCACAGGCGATTGCCACGTGGACACGGACTTTGATATACCAATAGTTATTGGTACGATTCCTTTGGCTCAGAGTGCCGAGAATCCGGAGCATGCGGCCGAGTGGATACCCCAAACACCGGATACACCGGCCGGAGCTGCCGGGGATATGCCGCCCAGCTATGACAACTGCAGTGAGTACACAGTAACGTAGAATTGAGATACAAATATTTAAAAGCTATCTATCCTATCCATCTTGTAGAACCTCCGACCTTCGAGGAAGCCACTAATGCTGACGACAAATTCATCGATATCGATGTGGATGAACATAACCGCACGGATGACTTTGTGCCACGTTATCCGATGTACACCAACTTTGCCATGCCCTCGGCCCCACCGCCGCCTGCAGATGAAGCGGGCTCTCCACTCCTCCCCCAGGCTCCGGTTCTGTCTCTGCCACATGCCGCATCCGCACCATCGAACGGGGGCTATCGTACACCAACATATGGCTGGAATGCCAACTCATAGGCAACGGCAACTCAATATACTCGTACATCGAATGTAATCTCAGGACCAGCGCAGCTAATTGTAATTGTGAAATGGTTTGTGCCTTCAAACTTAATTTTCCCAAGTGCTATTTATATGTATCTAAGCATTGTATGAACCGCTTAAGTAAATAACTAAATGTATAAGTACTGCATTGTGACCAAATCATAACTAAAAGCCTGTGCATTTTATCAATTTAAATATTTAATAAACGAGAATGGCAGCTTACGTCAGGAATCGTATAAATACAATATAAAGATACTTGTGGGATGCTTTCTGTTAATGTCTTTTAATATTGAAAACAAAGACCTGAGTCGTTAGTTCAGCTCTTGAGAGGTTTATGACATGACCCCATTACGTGACTATTTCCCTTGGTTGATAGGACCCCCCGGGGTTGTCCAAAAGGATATCACAGCGGTGGCTCATCCTTAACACTCTGTTCTCTATCGAAGGCAAAAATGACTGGAGTACACAGAATGAAAGCGTAGCTGGTTTTCCCACTCTCTTGAATCTTGAACAAAGAATCCCTAAACAAATTGAAAAAGAAACTCGTTCTGGTGATGAAATAAATATATAATTGATGTTTAAATTCTTAAATAATTAAATAATTGATATGGCTGTGCAGATAACAAAATATACTGCAGTTAATGCGACTTTACTTCCTCGGTTTGGGCCTGGTCCATTTCATAGTACACATAGCGTGGCCTAAAGTCCAGCTGCTCACCGGACAAATAGTGCTTGTTGGTCTTGTTCAGATTGGTGGCCGTCATAAACTCGGCCTCGCGGAAATCCGAGGCTGTAAAGAATTAATTTAGATATGTTAATAAATTCAGTTTGAATTCATTAAAAAAAAATGGTAGTAACCTACCCAACGAAGCCATTGAACCGTTGAAATTTGAAGCCATCTTTTGGGCTGCTTCAACGGGCGGCGTTGGTTCCGGAGCCGAGGCATCCAGTGGTTCCATCATGAGGAGTTTGCCCGGGCACGGCGGTGTCACATTGCCTATGATCACGGGAATCCTGGCCGAAATCAAGCGCTTCTCCTGCTGTGTCCTTACCAGCACCTCCACCTCGTAGTTCAACTGTAGGCACGAGCATTGGGCCAGACTCAGAGTGGCCGCCGTTTGGGGCACTTGAAGCATATGAAGATGCTGGAAATTCTGCAGTTCACCCCTGGGCAGGCTGATGAGCTCGTGGCTGCTGCTCAGGATGGATTGTCGCTCCACTTTGGTATCCGAACGCTTTGGCTTGTTCCTCAACTGTGCCACATATGTGGAGATCTGCACCAGGGAATAGGTGACCTCTCGCAGTGGCAACTTCTCCGGATTGTGCAGCTTGACATGTACCGAAATTCCTGCTCCCGGCGAGTAACCCTGCCTGGGAATCTGCAGCTGCAAGTGCAGCGGCTTCATCCAGAATTTGAGACGTGGCGTCTGCTCAGATGTCTCCACATCACTGCTCCTGTTTTCCTGCGTGAGACTATTCTGGGGGAAGATCTGCAACTGTCGGACATGTAGTACTTCCAACGGACGATCAGCACTGCCGTGGATGAGCACTTGAAGAGTGTACCGGACGTGTCCGTGGGCACCCTCGTAATTTCCCGGACAGTTCTTGGGCAACTTCACGTGGAACCCATAGTTATAGGTGCCGGCCTCCATTATCTGCGGCAGCGAGGCCTCGGAGCCCACAAAATAATCGATTTTGGCAAAATAATCCACTCGGCTATCAAAGTCCAAAGGCTGACCCTGCACAACGGGTTCCGTACCCTTGGATTTCTTTTTCTTCTGCGGCTGCTGCCAGGCGGTGCAGGCATATCCATTGGCTTCTATGCAGATTGCTGTAATTAAACCATAGAGATTATTCGGATTATTATTATTATTATTAGGTATGAGATAATCGATCGTTCATTTTGTTTTATCATATCATGCTGATTCGTAAAGTTTATTAGATGGAAAATGTGCAGAGAGTATTTCACCAGATTAATTGGAATTGTGTAAGCTAATTATGCAAATTATTTTAGATAAAGGTATTTAAATAGGTAAAGATATTTAATCTTTGCTACAAAAAATACTACAACAAAGTTAATCAATATCAAAATAAGTTTATATTAATGATTAGAATACCAGTAAAAACTATTATAACAAGAAATAGTTTGCGACAGCTGGATGATACTAAATATTCTTCCGCTTCCTAATTTCAAACAAGAACTAGTTTCATTTAAGATTTATTAATATTACATTTTTTCCCCTTTGATTAATAATTAAAATATGTACACTTTCCTGAAATCTTTGGTAAATTTCACAAATTGTACCTTAATCAATACTAAGTACAACATTAATCAAGCAAATAGTATTTATTGTTAAGATCAATTATCTTATCAGTCTAATAACTGATAAATAAATCGAGTTAAAGGCCGTGCTGGGTCTTAGTAATTTAATTTCACATCAACAAACACTATCAGCCGGGTTATCGAAACTTGATCTTGATCGGTGAGTCACTGCACTCGAGAGGTTTTATTATACGGGGTAACCCCATGAGTCACCCACTGGCTTACCTTTGATTAGAGCACGCTCCGAAAGGGTCAGGTAGACGTGTCCATTGACCGTTTCACCGGCACGATAGGCCCCACGAGGATTGTCCAACTGGATGTCGCAGCGGTGGCTCATCTTTAACACTGTGTGGCTGGCTCCCTGTTGACGGCTCGACTGCTAACCGATGTCTGGCAGTTGTTGACAATATGCTCGCCCATTAAGAACCGAACTCGACGCGGCCTTATCGGCCTAAAACTAGGTGTGAATGCTACCACAGCCATGGCTATTATCGGCAAAGCCGCTATCTAATCTGGCCAGGAGAGTGCCGAGGCGTGCGGCGTGCAACGACGACGGCTACGACGACTCTTATCGAAGAGCCAACAATTTGTAATTTAATTAAATTGCATTACATCGGAAGTCAGGTGTAGCCTATATATGGGCGGAAAGTTCGAGAGGATGACGGGTAGCCAAGGCCACCTCGCGTCAGTGCTAGGTGGGGACTTATCTTGGAGGTTATTTAAGGATTATTCGATAAGCAAGAGGCATCATATAAGTACCCCAACAATATACACAATCGAATCCCTGAACCTCCTGAATTAATTAATACCATTTGAAGGCACCCTCCAGCTTTACTCAACTCTTGACTTTCCCATCACTATTCAATGCGAAAAAAACCAATCGACAAATTGATTTTTATTTATACTTTATTTATTGTCCACTTAAGAACGTATTAGTCGGTACTTAGGACAATTGGTAAATGTATTTAGTCGAATATTTAAACAGTAAATGTTTGATGGATGTAGAAAAGCGGTAAATATATATATAGATTTTGGCACTCCATAAGTTCGATTCGATCAATTTTGGATGGTACGCGGCGAGTGTACATATCTGCGCAATGAAAGCTCCCTAAAACTAGACGACGGACTCGGATCCGGCCTAAAAATCTCATATAAGCCTTAGTCTTGAACACTTAAGTTACTTGTTACTGGTTTTGTTAATACGTATGTATATAAGACACTGATCCTCCACTAGAACGGGTGCTCGTCCAGCAGATCCTCCTCGATCTCGGCCACACGAGCCCGTGGAGCAGCTGCCTGATGCACCTGAGCAGTCACATCCAGCGTCACAGCCTCTTCCTCAGCCTCAGCCACAACCTCATCTTCCTGCTCCTCAACACGCTCGGACAGAGGGCCGCAGAGCGATCCAAAGGTGTCCAGACTCCGGCCCGTGTGGTCCGTGTCCAGGGAACCATACGACCTGTACATGTGCATATCGAGGCCGGAGTCCTCTGTTCCGTGAGCCGGAGCTGTCCCGATAAGCGTGCTGAAGCCCGGAAACTTTGGTAAATGGATGCGTTGCATGACCACTGCATGGTTACTACTGCCCAGGGTCTGCTGGCTGCCTGCCAATGTGGCAAAACTGAAGGAGGGCGGAACTGCAAATAGAGTAAAATATAGGATTTATTTATAAATAATAATATAATTGGTATTTTAATTGAATTCAATATTTTAGAACTAAGAATTAAGCAACAAAATACGAGTATGACTGATTTTTTGTAAAGAATGTACTCGTATTGTAGAGAATCCAAACGATTATAAAAGGTAATCCGATGGTAGATTTTTATTATTTGTTTATAATTTCTGGATATTTTTTTAAAGGTAAGTTATTAATTTAACAATTAACCAAATGCTCAACGCTAAGTATTTGGATACATTTGTAAATAAATAAATAAAGGAACTACTAATTTGAGTCTCATTAAGGATGTTCCAATCTTTAATTTCGTATTGTTGTATATTTATATTTATAATTTATATTTATATACTGAGATTTTCGCATTGTTTATATTATTTATTAAACATTTCAATACTGAGAGTCTCGCATTGTTTATATTATTTATTATTTAACATTTCAATACTGAGAATACTTCATTCATTAAGCAGAAATGTATTTCCCATTCTTTATTACAAATAATTGTGTATGTCAATGTCAACAGCTGCTTTCCCACTGAAAAAATATTTATGCACATATACTAGGTGATTGTTTCTTAACTGTTGTACATATAACAAAACAAATTTTACTCAGCAAAGTACAATTATTATAATCAGTTTTACCATTTTTAAACATCTGTTGAAAAACAACAAATCCGCTTTTAATATCTGAGTTAAGGTATGAAATTACTTTTGTTTATTAGGAATAACATATGTTTTCCAGGTACTCTTACACCGGTTGTGGTGCTATTATAAAAACAACCACACTCGGTATATTCAGAATTAATTATAATTTGTATACCCTCGATGATTGTGTGAAACAGAACAAAGTAGCTTAATATGAGAACAAAATGGGTACTATTTCTTCTTACATTTTCTTTAAAAAAATACACCTATTTAACTCTTAAAACGGATAGATATATCCACAAAATAGACTGACTGCAAACTGTGAGTGCGCCGGCAGAGGCCGGGTAAAGAAAACAAACTCAGAATATTTAAATCATTTGAGTTTCAGGGATGCATTTGTATTATTATACTATATCTTTTATCGGTCATAGATTGAATCAGAAAGAACTGCAAGTGTAAACAAACGGCTGCCGAAGTTAGATTTATTCTAGATAAAGTAAGTTTTATTATTCGCCCCTATTGTTATATTCCTCTTAGAATTCAAAAGAACTAGAGTTGAAGAAATATCCATGAAACATCGATATATTCACCAACATCGATGTTTCTCCTTCTCTAAAACAAACATTTCAGATAAATGCAAACTTACGGCAACTATCGTAGCTCGGCGGCTCATCATCATCCAAGGTCTGGTGCGGCTCATCGGTTGCCGTTGCCGCCTCCGCGGCTGTTTCCTCCTCCACCGTTGGTGGTCGCGGAGTCACCCGTTCAATAAGTCGCTGCCTCTCCGGCGTGGGCGTCCGCCGCGCCGGCTGATGGGTGTGAACCGTGTCGCGGAGATGCTGCAACGAGGTGGTGCCCACAATGATCGGTACCGACAGGTCCGTGTCGTAGTGGAAGCAACCCGTCTTGAGCTTCACCTGCAGCGTGTAATGGATAAACACAATGTAGTTGGGATTGAGCGTGGATCGCGGCGTATCCATGGGCACACAAATGCTGGACTCGTACTGACGCTTGGACAGGCGCAATGTCCGATCCGCGATCAGTTCCTTGACCAGGGTCTTTGTGTAGAAATTCCGCTTGACGGGGTTTCGGGAGAGAAAGACAAAGTGCTGCTTGATGGACACCTCCACAGCGTTGATGTCGTAGTGCGGCGACTGGTTGTCCACCTCCAAGCGGAAGGGCACCTCCTGTAGGGACGTGAATCCGGAGGCGGGCAAGGCCAGGGTGGAACTGATGGGGCCCGAAATGCAGGGCCAATGGCAGAGATACTTAATGTTTTCATCCTTGACGGGAAGCTGATGGAGGGGAGTTTAGGGATTTGTTAAGTGAAATAAATGCATTTCATGGGAACAAAATCCTATTTTCTAAATATAAAATATCTATAGTTTAAATAATAAAATACATAATAAACTGATAGCAGTAAATATCAGTTTATTCATACAAATAAATCAACATTTTAACACTTCGATAAAAGTGTGATCGATCTGTATCCCGTTTGATATATCGGAGCAATATAATCGCTAAAAAAGATAAATCGATAAATCTAAGTTAACGACATTTTCGATATGACATTAAGAAAGCAATATATCGATATATCACAGTCGATATTTCTCTCGATAATAAATAAATAAATAAAATAAATATAATATAATAATTACATAATAATAATAATAATAATATAATAATAAATAAATAAATAAATAGGTAAATACCTAGTCAAGATCCCGTAGCCCATGAAAGTAAATAAAAAGGTTTTCATAGGTAAACATGGGCCTAAGGAGATGGCAACCTATATTCCTTATGTGGTCCTAGAGTCCTTCTTCACTCATTCTCGCAGTTTATGACAAAAACACCCCTAAAAACTCCCTCAAACAATGGCTACTCACGGTAAACTCTGGGTTGTAGTTGAGGTCCAGCGTCTGCACTACGTTAATGGGCTTCCTGAAGACCTCGTCGAAACCCCAGGGCTTGTCGATGGTCAGGGATAGGTGGTACGCTATATAGCCATACGGACCCTTGCAGGTGCTGGGGCAGTCCGGGGGAATCCGCAGAGTCAGGACGTAGACGTGGACGCCAGCGCGAAAGAGGGAGTTATCGAACACATTGGTGCGGGAGTGTAAATATTGCTGATGGCCCGAATAATTGGCCGTCTCACTCTTGCCGCTCATCGACCACTGAACCTTGGCCTCGCCCTCAAGGGTCACATAGACGGCTGGGGGAATACCGAAATACACATATATTTACATAGATTCGCAAAGGACAGGGTCTCTCGAGAGGAGTGCCGAACCCACCATTGACGCGCTTCACCTTGTCCGTGCGGAGCAAAATGCGACCACTGATGTACTCGCCGCTGTTGTAGCCCGGATTCAGGCGATCCAATTGAAAGACACAGGTGGTGGGCATGGCTGCAGCACTCACTTCCGGTTTGGATTAGGGGGTTTTTCAACAATCTGCTTCTTCACTGGCACTTTCATCACCGCAAGGGAGCCCGGAGCAACCCAACTTCCACACAGCCAGACGCGCACTGAGCGCTGCGTTCCGAGTTCCCAGTTCCGAGTTGCGAGCTGCGAGTTGTTCTTTGTCAGCATCCGACGCCATGGGGCTTTCGCTTTTTCGGGGAGGAGGAGGACATTTGGGGGCGGTCGAATCAATAAGCTGGCGCCTTGCGTCTGTGTAGCCGTCTACTGTCTGCTTCTGGTCTAATATTTCAGCGCGAAATGTTCGGAAATGGAGCAGCTTTTGGCCGTGGGTCCTTTCGGTTTCCTTTGTTTGGCTTTGGCTGTGGCTCTGGCCAAAATATAAACGCACACTCACACATGTGTGCCACATGCGCCTGGATGCTGGGCGAGGTCAGGGGGCAATAACAATATCTGCCTACATTCTATATATTATCATACGAGTATATCAAGCGTCGATACAGCGCCTGAGCGAGAGTGTCAACAAAACACAGGACAGGACACCGCCGAACTGCGTCACAACAAGTACTCTATTTTCGGGGTGTTGGCCGCAACCCTTTGGCCACTTTTGTTGCCGCATAACGTGGCACAATTAGGGCCTCGAAATGATTTTGGGCACTCACTCCATTAATCTCGCATGCATAATTGCGATAATGAGAGTGCTAGCCAGTGGGCCTGATAAAATGGAATATGCACAGGGGAAAAATATGCATTTGCAATTGCATTTTAACTGGCACTTTTTCCATTTTTAAATATGGTTCTTTGTTTAAAATAATTGTAATAATGTAATGTGCAAGATATTAAGTCCCTAATTGAACTAAGAACTTGCAATATTTTAATATATTTTTCGGCTTCATTAAACATATTGGAATTAAGATGTTTGAGAAAACATGTTCTTTCTTAATCTATGAATAACTAAAAAATAAGATTGAGAATAGATCCTTATTTGGTTGGATCTAAAAATGACCAATAAAAATATTCTATATCTATCTATATTTTAAATATAGAATTCACAAATTTTTTATTGTTTCTTTCGCTCTTTTTCTATTGCAAATTTTACTAAATTCTTTTACAAATTAGCTCTTTATGTTTTTAAACTTTAAACAATGAAAACTGCAATTAATTTTTCAGGTTTATCGAATTTCTGCCACGTTCAATAAGTCTCTTAATGTTATGCTTTTCCTTTTGAACAATATGACGTCACTGCATGCAGTACATTCCGATTTTTCTAAGAAAATAGATAAAATGTAGGAATAATTGATTAAATTATTTATTAGTTTAACTTTGCACAGTTTTCTGCTAAGTTATTAATAGATTGTGAACTAAATTTGGACAATGCGCCCACCAATACAAGACAAGATAAGTTTATGGGATATACTCGATCTATTAGTGAAATATTTAAACTTGAACACTAGTGTATTTATAAATCTAATTAATTTATGAATGTAATCTGATAAATATTATAGATCCATATATTAATTCTGTAGAGATTTCACTGATCCAGAAACCTTTTCTCTCTGTGTTGCCATAAAGTGCACAATTTAGTCGCCTGAATAATGTTTTTTTCCATTCCAGGTGTTGTAGCGACTGCAGCTTTAGTTCGATTCCATTGAATCCCATGTGCATCCAGAGCTTGGCACTGAAATTCCAATCTTGGTACGTGTTAGGGTAGCACTTTCTTATAGACATACCGCAATGCCAGTTGCACGTACGACTTTTTTCTCTTCGGACCTTTCAGTAAACCGATGCTTTCGCCGTGTTTGTTTAGCGCCAGGGCGCCAATTTCCCTCGAACAGCTTTGGGCCAGCCGTTGATTAATTGGCCCAAACCAATCGCTATGACTCAGCGCTGAAAGATGGCCGAAACCCATTTTTAATTAGTTATTAGCCGATAAGCAGGCCGCGGTGTATAGGGGCTTACCCAAATTCACAAAGCAAAGCCGGGATGACTCGATGCTGGGGGAGTGAGTAGGCGGTGCCACGGTGGCCACAAAGAGGGGCAGCCTGAGCGGTGTATCCATGAAATTAAATGCCTCTATGTAGTAACTAATGTGAATGGGTCCAAACTGATCCGGATGTGTCATAATGGGAGCAGTCAATGGCAGGCGGAGTTCCCCGTTTGGGCCCGAACACTCTGATAACACTTTTGTCACTATTTTGGTTCGATTCTCAGGCACTGAACTTTGGTATCTAATGCTTTGACACAGCCGGGTAGGGATATCGGAGACGCCATCCCTGGACTTAACTTCATAGTCCACACTTTGACCAGGAACAAACACACTGCGGGGAAGGGTGAGGCTCAGCGAGGAGGTCTCCTTAAATTGTGGATTGAGATCAGTGAATTCCAGGCTCCTTCTAACAACCAAGCGCTGCTCGAAGCACTTGCTATGCTTGCTCCTCCTCTCGATGACCACCTTGAGGATGTACTCCACTTGGCCGTGGGGAACTCTGCATGTGGCTGGTAGACTTTCAGGGAGTTCAAACTCAAAGGGTCCTAGGTCCGTAGAGCCAGGCGGTAGAATTAGTTCACCCAACAAGTGTTTTGTTTCATTTATGTGGAGCTTGCAGCCCTTGTAGTCCACCTTGATACACTCCAAGTTCCTGGTGCTATCATTATGTTCGATTTGCGGCGGACCCGGGTCGGACTCCCTCCAGTGAACCGAGGAGGCGCCATAAAGAGTGACATTAACGCCTGCCAAGAGAGGGTGAAACCACACTGAGATCAGTGCCCATCTATTTGTGGACTTGGTGTCTCTTATCTAATCACTTGGAGGCAAGTGTCGCATAAACTCATTTGCCTAATGGCATCTTTCACTTACCCTCTAATGGGAAAGGTTTTTTGCCGCCGACTGTCACAGTGAGTGAGCCCGAAATTCGCTCGCCGCAGTAATAAATGGCAGCGGCACGCGATAGATGAAATTCACAATTTATAAGCATTTTCACTCACTGGCATGGAAAATTATGGCCTCTGCCACGGAATCACATACTATTAGTGGGCTTCCCAATAATTTACTGCCACGCGATTGGGACTCAAGTTGCGACCTCGTCGGCGAACGGCGAACAAGTGACTGGGCCAGCTTGAGGTTTTAACTGAAAGTCTGAAAATCTGTTTCCACTCGACGCAATTCTCAGCGAGAAATTGCCACTGTTTAGCTTTTAATTTAGATATAAATTACGTTTATTGCCCAGCTAAGTCGTCTGAGATTTTCGTCTGTTTATCAGTTAATGCCCAACTAAAAAAAAACTTCTCCATATCTTTCGGGGTATACATAATATATATCTTGCTCATTTTAGCTTTATTGAATCGGATTAAATCGAATCGAAGACAGTTAAGACTTAGGAATAGACTGATTGCTGTTTAAAATCAAAGGAAGTACAAAGTATGAAGTAGGAGGTTACACACAATCTAAATACAGGGAGTTTTGTATATAAACTAGAGCAAAAGACACTTTCTTTGAATATATTTTAGTATATATTTCGTTTTAGACACCTAAGGGCTAGGATGATGATGATGAGGATGTCATTATTATAGAGTAATGTTAAATTATAGAAACTAAGTACAAATTTGGCTAATATTCGCTTGTAAATTTCGCATAGATACTTTATAAATACAATATTCAATATTGGAAAATGTTAATACTTGTATTTACTTTTGTTACTCTTCATCTGGGTAAAATTGTGCAGTTTTCTTGGGAGTTTTTATCTTAATTATAGGGTTTTGGGGAATTTCCTCTACGTTTCACTACGAGGTTCATATATATATGTGTATATAGCCAGTGATCACTGTAGTGTGCGGCCCCTATATAATTGTAAATACAATCCTGCTTGCAATTTCCCTTTGCATTGGAATAAAAATAAAAGTAGATTGCTTTAAGTGGAACTCAAAACAGAGAAGGAGAGTTAAATCAAGCTGAAAGATTATTAAAAGAGTGGCTGGTTCATTAAGGAAGTATTATTTGAACAAAATTTAGCTGCTCTTTCAACTTAAGTCCGCTTAGCTTAGAGAGAGTGTTTATAGCTCGCTGCAAAATATATACGAGTATTGTTTCTGATTTGATTTTTATAAAAATGTCTTCGATTTACTAAGTATCTCCCATGGTTCACTTCGGCTTCAGACTTAAGAACTACTATACTTTAGCGCCTTGCTTTGAATTATCCGTGTTTTTCCACTGAAATATATTTTGATTACGAGTAAATATGTAATTGTTGTTTGCGGTTAACTTTTGAAGCAGATCAGATCCTCCCATATCCCGTTCGTCTCATTTCTTTTCGCAGCTGAAGGACTCTCCGCCGAGCGCGTTCGTGTTCGTGGTCGCCTCCTCATCCAATTCCGCATCCGCTGACATCGGCATCGCCACCGGATCCTGGCAGCCGAGGGTCAGGCGCAGCTGGGAGCTGGTCTCATCGTAGAGCGTCTCTGGATTGGTTTTGCCAATCGGCGAGCAGGGGGAGCAGGTGAGCGGGGGTGGTGGGGGTCGTGAATGGACGGTACAAAATGTTGCATGTTTCGGGGGCGGTAACAAGAGAACAAATTTACAAGTTAAGCACATTTTGAGAATGTATAAGCTCGGCTTACGACTATATTGAATAGAGAAATGCATAGTAGGAAAAGTTGAGAAAAGCTTTCAAAACGTATAAATATATAATGGTTCTTAAACGTTAATGGATTAATATAGATATAAGTATATATAGCTTAGGTGTTAGGGGATGCTCTCTGACAAAGCATCTGTAATAAGTTTGATTAATATAATTTCAAATCGATAATGGTTACAATTATTCTATATATTGATGAAAATTCAAATATGTTTGTTAATAAATTTATAAAATGTAATATTCATAAATTATAATAGATATATTACTATAAAGGGAATAATTTTAAATATTCAGAACAATCATCAATTTTCTATGATTAAAATTTAGATAGAAATTCTTGGATACTTGTATATAATATGCAAAATGTAATAAAACGTGCAATTAATTATGAAATACATCTGTAAATATTTAGAATGAATAAAATGTAAGATGATATTTGAGTAAGTTATAGTAAATAAGTAAAGAGATTTAAGTTAATGAGGATTTCATAATAAACAGACGGATTAAAGACCAACGGAAATGTATTTCCTAGAAAGGTAAACAGCGGACTATAGCTTGAAAAGGACTGAGTATATATCTTTGAGGGCTCAGAGGCTCCTACCTTAAGCGGACAAGGGATTGGTAGATTATTCTTTTCCTCAATAAATCTCATTACTTGAACAGAATAAAATACATTGAAGATAGATGCTCTAACTACGTTTAAGTAAAGGAATAAAATAATGTTTTGTAAGTAGAAAAAGCCACTCAGCCATTCAAATGATTAGTTCGGTTTTTTTTTTAGCTTTTGCTTTGTTTTTTCTTTTTTTGTAAACAATTTGTTGGTTTTTTTTTTGTTTTTTTTTTTTTTTTGTATTGGAGGGGATTTTATGTGTCGGATTCATTGGAATCATCACTACCGGGCGGTATGGTCGGTGTCTCATAATCGTAATAGACCGGATAACGCGGCTTAAAGGGCTCACTTGTGGTGACATCAGCCTGAGCGGACATAATGCTGCTCATGCTAACGTTTGTCAAGAACTCAGTATCATCGCTGAATTTCTCACTCAGAGCCATGGCATCTTCATATGACGGCGGCACTGCAAGTGGAAAGACAATTAATATCCAGGAGATCGAAGGATATATGTAGGTGAAAGGGGGCACTCACTCATGGGTATATAGTCCGGGGGATTATCGCTATCGCTGGTCACCAGTATCGCTGGCATTGCCATGGGCCTGAGGGCGGCAGTTGTTGGCGTCGATGATGGCGTGGAGCTAGTGGGCGTGGGACTGGCATTCACTATCATATTAATATTGCTATTGGTCGGCAGTAGTCCGCCCGCAAAGCGTCCACGACTGTTGTTATTGTTGTTATTAGTGATGTTGGTGACGCTGCTGAGACGTCGCTGCTGAGCTGAGGCACTTGTCCGGTCCCGATCCCGATCCCGATCCCGATCCCGTTCCCTTTCCCGTTCCCGTTCCCTCTCCCTATCCAGATTACGATCCCTGTCCCTGTCCCTGTCCCGTTCCCGATCACTTTGATGATGACGCTGCTGCGTGGACATTTGTAAATTTTGACTAACTACTTGGTGCTGTTGCTGCTGGCGATTGAAGCGCAGCAGGGCCTCCGGACCATCCATAATCGGTATACTGCCGATGGTCAGCGGTATCTTCAGTTTGAGCTTCCAGTGGAACTCCGTGGGATTGACAATGATCTTAATCGAGTAGTTAACGCTAATGGGACACGTGGGCTTCACCGATGTGGGCGGTATCGAGGGCAGGTCCAAGTAGCCGCGGTAAACCTTTCTCGACCATCGCAGGACGTTCCCAAACTGCTTCCTGGCTATCAAATGCTTGTCGTAGCGGTACTCGTGCTGCGGATCGTGCGACTCGTAGCTAACCTCTTGTTTTAGCTTCACCTCGCACTCGGTGATGTCGATCGAGGACTCGTTGTTGATGTACAGCACGAAGTGGATCTTTTGGCCGGGCGCATAGCCGCAGTACGGTGTCGAGAACTTCACCGTCAGCGGACCCGTGGGACAGCAGAAGCTCCAAAACCGCTTCCGATCGAGAATCTCCAAGGGAACCTGTGCGAAAAAGGAAGGTGGTTTTGTCAATGGATATACATAGGCTGTGGAAATGATAGATAGATATAGTCTCTTGACTCACCCTGTAAATGGCATCGGCGTTCAGGTCCAGCGGTTGTATCACGGTAAATGGCAGCTTGAAGACCTTCGGATAACGCGCCGGCCGCTCGATCGTCGTTATAATCTCATAGTGAATCTGGCCGTACTTGCCATCGAAGGACGTGGGCAGGTTGTCGGGCAGAATGACATGAAAGGTATACGAGTACTCGCCGGCCGGCCAATCGATGCTCGAGTTGTTGGCGCAGGAGCCGAGGACATAGGACCGGGAGGACAGATACGATCGGTAGGCACGGCACATGGCGCGCTCGCTGTCGCGCGGATATCCCTTTTTTATCCAGCGTATCTTGGCATAGCCGCTGACAGTGACGTGGATGCCTGCAAGGATAATGAAATGAATATGAAAAATAATGATTGCCAAACGTGAGAGCATAGTATTGGGTAGGCAATACACTTGAAATAAAAGAGGCAAAGATATGGGGACATATAGTAGATCTGTTCGATTTTTGTTGTCTTTCTGATATTCAAAACTATTTCGTTGAAAAAGCATGCTAAATGTTCGAAAAACTCTTTTAAAAAGCGCAACAAAAGCTATCTAAAAACTTATCCAAGCCTCGAACCCACGACATCACTAAGCATTTCGGGAAACTAAAAGTACGAGTGCAAAAGAGATAGAAATAAGGTTTAAACTTTATTATCTAATAACTACTAAATTTAATAAGCAATTGTACTCAAATTTTCAGGAAACGTGAGTAGAAGACTAACATATTTATTGATTTATTACTTTCCGCAGATATTCAAGTACTTAGCCCATATACAACAGTATAGCACATTTCTTCTTTTTCAGTTTATGTTTTCAGTTTATCATACATTAAAATACTTCAATTTCTATTTCTATATATATTTTTTTTTTATAAGTTACCAAAACACTTAAGCTACCTTTTTTCCCCCAGTGCACTAGCTGAATGCAACAACAAACGTATTCGCCACGCCTTTAACGAGTTCATGGATAACTAAAAATGGCGGCATGCCAAGAGAAGCACAACAAAAGTGGAATATTCCACGGTGACAGCTCAACAGTCGTAAATTGTGGGGAGAGGGGGGGGAGGCAGGGGTATCGCCAGAAACAAGGATTAATTGCAGGGACCCCGTAAAATGGCGTCGTTGTCCGTGG
Source organism: Drosophila parvula (assembly GCA_018904695.1). Taxonomy (NCBI): domain Eukaryota; kingdom Metazoa; phylum Arthropoda; class Insecta; order Diptera; family Drosophilidae; genus Drosophila; species Drosophila parvula. The sequence goes on along the minus strand of JAEIIG010038265.1, from coordinate 99,187 downwards.
GGAGATACATTTTAATAATGCCATTAGCCCGGGTCCTTCGTGCATGTGCAATGCAACCGAAATGCCGAACCGCAAATGCTAAGTGACCGCATCACTCATACGCCCCGTGAGTCATGGCCCTCGTAGTATTTTCCGTAGTATACAATCAGGGGAGGGGGATGGGTGGGGGCAGGACAAGGGATATGGAGATATTAGGCCGTAGCAATGGTTCACCTTTGATGCGCTTTGTTGCGTCGACGCTGAGATCAACAACGCCGGATAGCTCCTGTCCGGCATAGTAGACACCTTGTGGATTATTATCAAATGATATAAGGCACTCAATGGGCATATATTGCTATATAGTTGTCGTTTCTGTGTGTGTGTGTGTTTATGTTCGTGTGTGTGTGTTTGTACGGGTTACTTGGAACTGTGCAAAAAGCAGGCCACAGTTTTTTGTATAAAATATCACTTTTCCCTTGTCGGATGGAGACGATGAATCGAAGTGTTTGGGAAATGGGCTGCTGGTTCGTTCATTTGCTATATTTTGTTTTTCTTTTTCTTGCTATTCGCTATTCGCCATCAAGCCTGCATTTGCATTTCGCCTTTGTCGCACTGCATTTTCTTGGCACCCCGCGGCCCACACACATGCACACGGAAAATTTGTGAGCGTTTTGCCACAGACACACACACACAGAGTTTGCCACCGACAGACCGACCGACCGACCGTCCGACCTCCAAAATATTCCTTTGCCTTCCGTAACCTACTTTTCGCACGCACGCACACAAAAACACGGGGACGCGGTTATGGGGAATTCGTAAATATTATTCGCAACATTAACATGGGTGAGGAATATTAATTATTGCAGGCCGTTTTTCGCGTTTCGTCTGTCGCCTGTCTCCAGCCCCTTCGTCCTTCCGCTACAATTTTTGGCTTGTGCCTCCGTTCGTTCTCTTGTCGGTTCGCTTCGCAGCAGCGCAAACACGTCCAGCAGCCGTTCGTGTCGGATTTGCTCTATCCGCATGCCATCATCGTCGCTGGGGTCCAAGCCCCCAGCCGAGCGCAGGATATATACGCTGCTCGCACGACAGCCGACAGGACTCGCCAGCTTAGGCGGAACAAGAACAACAACCCCCAGAGAGCGAGAGAGAAAGAAGGCCGCTAAACGGAGAGTCACGCACACGTGCTTGTCTTGTTTGTTTTTCTACAGTTTTTTTTCCTTTGTCCTTTCGGCAGGTCCTTTCCTTGCAATAGCAGGGTTGACAGGGCTTAATCGGAGTATTCTATGTATATTAATACTTTATTTATTAGCTTTAGGCGAATTAATTAATTTTTTATTATATTTTGGAGCATAGAAAAGCATAATTATGAACACTTTCTAAAAACTAAAAATCAATTTTGAAAAATTGTAAGTAGCGCCATCTTTTGACATTCGCCATCTAGCGGAGAAATACGAGTTTTACATCAGTGATGCCAAATTTTTCTACATGATTCCATATAAGGGCTTATTCGGAGATTTATATGTATATTTACAATATATATTTATTAGCTGTAATCGTATAAATTAATTTGTTAAGAAATATGACCAAAAAGTACAAAAATGTTGAGCAATTTTAAAAGATAAATTTGGCGTCAAGAAAACAATTGAAAAAAGTCAAAAGAGGGCGACTCTTTCAATTGTTTTCTTGACGTCAGAAATAAATTGAAAAATTTATCTACATGATGCAAAAGCAAGGTTAATTGAAGTGTTATATGTATATTTCTAATTTATTTATTTGCTTCACGCAAATGACTTTTTTTTTTTTAATTTATAAAATTTGGCAAAATATTAAAAATTGTAAATAGCTCTCTCTTTTTTAGTAGAGAAATAAGATTTATACATTACTGATGCCGAATTTATTTACATAATGCACTCTACACGACACTACACCCATATGGCATCGGCGTTGCCACACTGCGCAAGCCAATGTGCGGTTTTTCTTTGTTTTCATTTAAATCAAACATTTTGCGTAAAAATTGCTTCAATGATTTCATGATTTTTCTCGTTAAAAGGTTGGAAAGCACACAAGAAACTATTTTAAAACGCGTATAAAAACTTAAAAACCAGCGTTGAGCCCCTCGCCAATGTTTCACACCTTTCATTCAATGTATGACAGCTTAGAACAGTGTAACTATTATAAAACAATGGTTCTTTGCCGAAATCAGCTGGTTTTAGCAACTTTAACCTTGATTTAAAACAAAAGTTAGGCATCGCAGCGAGAGATAAGAGAGAAGATAAGCCCTAAATAAGTACGTGTTTTTGTTGCCTTAAGAGTTGCCATTAATCAACGTCCAAACACCTAGTGAAATTCCTGCAGGCTGTGCGCAAAATGAGCCAATCTTCCCCAGAAGTGCAGCTTTCGGGTGAGTTTGAATTAATTAACTATTTGTCTCTATTTTATGTGTTGTTTCTAATAAACCGTCAGCCCTTCGCCTTAAGTACCATGACCGCAAGGATGCCTTCCTGGAGGACAATATAAACGTGAAAAATCCCTTTAGCGTGTTCCGCGATTGGCTGGATTTGGCCCTCAAAACGCCGGAAATCCTCGAGCCCAATGCCGCTGCACTCGCCACCGTGAGTGCCGATGGCAAGCCATCAAATCGCTTTGTTCTTGTGAAAGATGCCACCGCCGAGGGCTTCACCTTTTTTACCAACTACGGCAGTCGCAAGGCGGCGGACATTGCCGCCAATCCCAATGTGGCCATATCCTTCTATTGGCTGCCACTGCGGCGTAGTGTGCGCATCGAGGGCTTGGCCGAGAAGATTTCACGCGAGGATTCCCTTAAATACTTCCACCAGCGGCCAAGGGCCAGTCAAATTGGTGCCGCTGCCAGTCCCCAAAGTAAAAAGATTCCGTCGCGCAGCTACTTGGATGAAGTGGAGGCTGGGATCAAGCAGAAGCTGGGTGCCGACGGAGAGGTGCCCTTGCCGAATTGGGGCGGTTACCTGGTGCGTCCGGATCTCATTGAATTCTGGCAGGGACAGACAGATCGCCTGCACGATCGTATTCGCTTCCGGCGCGGTGCTGGAGTAGAGTCCGAGATCGATGGCAAGCTCGTCCATAAGGCAGAGGATGGTTGGGTATACGAGCGATTGGCTCCTTAGGCTGAGAGCTCTTTAACTACGTAACCGATGTCTTCCAAAAGTAGTTTAATATTGCATTCTGTTAAAACTGTTCAACTTTGCTTAGAAATTTAAGACTTAAAATATAATAAAGGAGCCTGATTGCGTTTATAAACTTCAATTATTGTTTTTATATCCTTGCAGGAAATTATAACAGCAACTCAGTGAAGGAAACATCTCCAACTGCATAAAGTATATTTATTCTTTCTCGATCTAAGCTCAAGATTTAATGATTCAAATTGTATCCAAATCGGACGACTTTGTAATAAGCTGACTAGGGCCAACTTTTCTTTTCCTTTCCAATTGTTTGATCTTATAGATACATATGTATATGTAAATAGAATCTTAATATTACAAAGCTGCCCATATAGTGTCTAGAAGAGCCCCGTGTATGATAGCTTATACGATTAATTTCTTCTTCGTGTTTAAAAACAATCTTTATTTTTAGTCACGAGCCGTTCCACTCATCTCTAATAAGTTGATGTTGATAAGCGGAACGCACATTGAGATAATGCTAATAGACTAGGCATTAAACTTAGCACTGAATGTATAATAAAAATTATTTATAAAAGCAGATTAAAGTCAGATCAAAACTATGTCAAAAACCGAAGAATTCACATTTCGCCGGGCTAAGGCTGAAGATATAAAGGATGTGATGGCCATGATACAGGTTTGAGCTATAATTCCTTTATAGAAAACTTATACATCAACAAATCTAACATGCAGGAGCTGGCTGACTTTGAAAAAATGAGCAATGGTCCGCAGCTCACAGAAGAAGGTATATTAATACTCTCTAAATGGGCAAATCTAAACATATACATATATTATATAATAATATACAAACAGATCTTAAGCGCGATGCAGGACTAACTGGAGGTCAGGAGTACTGTGAGGTATACGTGCTTACAGACAATGCCACAAGGTAAGCTAAGCGCAATCGAAATGTTTCAAATAAAGGTAATCAAAATATGTATATTATATTATATTCGCAGCCAGGCGATTGGCTACTCCATTTGCTACAAGGCCTACTCCACCTGGCAGGGTCGCTGCTTCTTTGTCGAGGACATTTACGTGCGTCCGGAGCACCGAAAGCGCGGCGCCGGCAAACGAATCTTTCTGGAGGTGTCCGCCCGGGCCGTGGAGCTCCAATGTCCCCGTCTTGAGTTTAACGTGCTGGAATGGAATCCCGCACGGAAGTTTTACGAAAGCCTGGGAGCCGTGGACATGACCGCCAAGGAAGGCTGGCACTACTACCGCGTGGAGGAGCAACAGCTGGTCAAATTGGCCCAGGATCTGGCATCTACCAGGTCTTGATTACATTTAGATTTTCCATTTCTTACTAGAGTTAACACAGTACAAGTTAAATAATACTTAAAGCCAAAGCTCATAGATGCTATATAGGTTTATATTCAATTTTTGGCCTCTTACTGATCCCCGGCCACACTGGCTATAACATGGATCTGCATGCTCTTCGTGGAGTTGTAGACCTGTCCGGGCGGAAATGGATGCACCTTGGAGTGAGCATCGGTCTTGCTCTTGCCGCCGGCCGTGTATTTGGACAACCGAATGCTGGGCATAGGTAGGAAGCCGGTACTCAAGGGCATCACGTCCAGCGATATGGAATGACAGTCGACGTCCTTCATGGACACGACACCTGGAAGGGTTAGCCGAATGTTATTGATAGTCGATATGGGTTTGGAAGCGATCATAAAACTTAGAAGGTAGGCAAATTTTTTGTTGTTTTTTTAGTGTTCGAATCAAAGGCCAGGAAAGATTACAAGCATTTCGGGATGAGGATCAGGTGTTAGCCATGCATTTCGGCAAATCTACGTTGTTAGGGCTATCTACGTGTGTCCTATACCAGAGACTTACCCATATCTTAAAATGCAAAAGTGTATATCGTGTGTAGAAAAATCAGAATTAAATCATAAGCACAGACACGCAACGAAATCGATCAGGAAATCCAATCACTTACCCGCAGAGCGACCGCACACGGCCCAGAGATTCTGGTCGTTGAGCACCTCGTACATGAGATCCGTGTACGGATTCTCATGCACCTTGGTTATCTTCAGGTTCATGTTGCACACCGTGCGTAGGCGGCACAGTTCGTTCGGCTCCAGCTGTGCCTGGAGCTTGAACAGTGTGGTGTAGTCCACCAGATCAAAGGCGCACCCATACGTCCTAAACACATTCGGCTGCGTGAGTGGGGCGTATTTAATCACAAAGTGCACCTTTACAATGGGCAACTCATGCTCCGTCTTGAGGGGCTCCACCTGGATCTCGTACAGATACGTCACTGTTAGAGATTTATAGATTTCCTGGAGGTAGTAGGGAGAGAAAGCATCAGCAAGGCTTAGAATTACAACAGACTATTACCTACAATTGGCTTTTCCGGCGTGGGATTCAGGTCAAGCAGCTGGACACCCGGCACATCGCATTTTACCTTCGCCTGCTGCAGCAACAAATGCGCATCGAGACCCTTCATGATCACCTGCAAGAACTTTTGGGTGCCGCAAGTGTGCAGGCGGCAGGTGGCCTCCATAGCTGGCTGGAATTCCACAGGTATCGTCAGCTCCGTACGTGACCAGGGGCAGCTGAGGGCAATGTGATGCTCATGGTGCTTGGACACCTTTCTGCCGGGCATGTCTGTGAGTACCTCCAGCGGAATGATGCGCTCCTCGAACGATTTAAAGTGCTGCAGTGGCACCTGAAGCAGGCTCTCAAACGAGGAATCATCATTGTCAGCTGCTTGGGTCAGTGCCTGGCGTATCCTCAGATTCTTGGAGCAGCGCAGCGAGATCTTGGCGTCGGGCGGAAAGATGAAACTGCCGCCGGAAACATTCAGGCTAATGGGCTGCACAATGCCCGCTATAAGGGTCTTAAACTCCAGAGAGGCACTTGCCGGCTTCGTGCTTATTTCAAAGCCGGGAGGAGCAAAAGGCAGTTGCTCCGACAAGAACTCCAAGCTGGACATGCTGATACAGAGCTGAAAGAGGGGGAAACGAAGGATAAAATTAAATTCTGCTAACCAAAAAGAGTCTCTACCAACCTGCTTAAATTGCCAGCTGCCAACTCGAGTGGCCTTTGCCCTCAGCTCAATGGTATTGATGCCCGGCTGCAGGGCAATGTTCTCCGCCTGCACAAAGTTGGTGAAGTCCGCTTGGACGCTGGGCGACAGCTTCCGCTTGGTGCTGCTTGTGCGGCGCACTGGCTGCTTGCTCTTGGGCAGGTCACATGCCACCGAGGCCGAGTGAAGACGGTTGTCCTGTTTATATACCAGTTGCAGGGACACCTTCAGGCGAGATGTCGATTCCTTAACCTTGACCGCCGCCGGTTGAGCGATGGCTGTAAGGGAGACATTTTCCATGGCCAACTCCAGAGGCGCCGCTTGCAACTCGTAGCAGAGCTTGATATTTTCGGCCACAATACCGCGCGGATAGAGACTCTCCACTTTCAGTTGCACCACAATGTGATCGTCCTGTATTATCGCCGTCTGATTAAGGACCTCAATGTCCGTGATGCGAAAATGATCCTCCAGGACACAGAAATTGGCATTTTCCATCGACGGCTGAGCCGAGAGTGTTGTCCTCAACGTTTTTAACGACTTGAGGAACTCGTCGAAATAGAATGTTCGCACCAGGGTCTCCAGCTCCACGCAGCAGGAGATGGAACTGCAGGTCTTGGTGTAGGCCAGCGAGTCGCCCATCTTGCGGTAGCAGTTGGCCAACTCCAACAGCGTCTGGGAACTCAGCATGTGCCAGTTCTCGGCCTTCAGTTCTCGCAGGAGATCCGTAAAGAAGCCCACCGCCTTGTGCGGCTCGTTCAGGGCACAATAAAAGTTGCCTAGATCCAAGCCCACCAACCTCGCCGATCGCAAGCGGGTCACATGCTTGTAGGTGCTGATGGCCAGCTCCGCCAGCTCTAGGTACAGCTTCTGGAAGGCCTGATTGGAGCCCAGTGCCTCCTTTAGTTGTTCCGCAGCCGATTTCTTGGGTTTCCGGTTGGGCGAACGCTCACGCAGCTGGGGCGTGGCCTGGAGAAATTGCTGCTGCTCCGGCGGGGCGTCGCCAATGCCCGACGACAGCTGGACCACGATGTGTAGCTGCTCGGAACTGGGCGTGCAACCGGGCAGAAGGCCGCACAGCTTGCCCAGCTCATAGAGCTTATCCTTGGCCAAGTTCCAGATGGGAGCACAGTGCTGGAAACAGGTCACCTCGTTGGGCTCCATGGCTTGCTCGCAAAGCTGCAAGACCTCCAGCGCACAGACGAACTCCCAGCAGCAGAGGGCTCCCTCCTGGCACTCCAACTTGATGAACTCCACCTCGCGCAGCGTGGAAAAGAGAAAGCTGAGCAGCCTCTTGGCGATCTCGGGGATGTCGTTACAGCTGAGCAGCAGATAGGCCTGCCGCTCGAACAGATAGTTGCGGAACTCCAGCAGGGAAACACCCTCATCGCGGATCTTGGCCCTCATCTCGAACCTGTCCGGTCGGGACAGGCAGATGCCATGGAAGGCGTCCAACGGACGCCGAAAGTGGCTCGGCCATGGCTGCTTCTCATTCAAGCCCGTGTGCGTAACATACTGCGAGAACATGGCGTCCAGCTCGTCGTACTGTATCAGCGCTTCGGTGGGCAGTTCCAGCTTCTCGAATATCAGCGCCAGGTCCTCCTGCATGAAGAAGTACTGGCGGAAGTCCCAGCCCTCGTGATTTCGCTTCTCGCGCTTGCTGCGTATAAGTTCCTCATACTTTACTATGTTGCGATTGTAGCTGGTGAGCATCAGGAAGCGGATACGCTGCACCAGGCAGCGGAACGACTCTGTTGACTTCTGCTCGAATTTGGCTGGATTCAGGACAGAAATGCAGCGATCGTCGTTTTTGCTGCCAAAGTCCAGACGAATCTTATCCAGCACCGTGGTGCGGGGCATAAAGTTCTTGGTCTTTCGTATGTCCAGGGTCTCGACCAGCAGGATCATCCAGTCCGAGATGCCATAGCTGGTCAACAGCTTAAGCCAAGCATCGATCTCTTCCCTAATAGTGCCCTTGTAGGTGTCAACATCCTGCCAGAAGTTGGGGGGGAAATGAGTTCTTGACTTTTATGGGCAGAAGTAACGCAACTTACATTGCATTCTGTTACAAAGATGTGCAGTATGGGATGCTCCAATATGCTCCAGTCACCCTGCTTGTACTTCTCCAGGGCAGCCACATTGAACTGTTGGGTTTGGGCCTCCAATCGAACATGTTTTGTGGGGCGTTGGAAGGTGCGTCGCCACTCGCAGGTGTCCAGGGGGATGGCATTTAGTATTTGTGACTCCAGCGACCGGAAAAGTGGGCATGAGCCGGAATCTGTTGAAAATGTATATAAAAAAGGAATTCTGTATATATTGTATCTTACTTACATGTTATAATAGGTTTTATTTGCATGTTTTCTCTTATTTTTGTTTATTTTTCATTGGATATAGAAAGCCCCAACAATCACGGAAAAACAGCTGTTTTGTTATCGATTGTCTTTTATGGTTATCGTTTATCAACTAATGTTTTTTGTAATTATAATTTTTAAATTGAACTTCAATTTATTCAAATTTAGAAACATCCTTGTTGAAGCACTGATCAATTTTAAAATTATGTTTTTCTGGGGTGCCAACAGGTGTTTCTTATCAGCCCTGTGCATAGACGTTGTCAAAAACAGTTTGGGGGGGGTTGCAATATATGTACATACATACTTTCCCCTTATGTACATATGAATCAGCGTTTTCTATATATGTATTTATACTACACTCGCACATTTTTATAATTCGATGAATTTAATTTATTAAAAACTGTGCCTTTTGAAGTTCATTTATTATACTTAACTTATTTCGAGGGGGTTCTACGTACCCTTCGAGCTATGTGGCTACGCCTCTGTTCTTATTGGATTGGCAACAAATCGATACCACCCACCTATCGCCTATCGAACAGCTGAGAGTGAAATCAACTTCGGCAGCCAATTGGAAACAATGAAGAAAAATAATTAATTTGTGTTTAAAACGCAAACTAAAAAGAAACCATACAGACGCTTTCACTGAATGATCGGCCCGGGAACAAAGTAGGTAGCCCGGACAATGGACATGGCCAGGAGCATCTTTGGCCGAGATCACGAGGGCTACGTGGGCCGTGAGGAGCATACGGTACGCATACTTCATTAGGCCAAAAAATTGATTGCTTATCACAGTAATTAATATTTATCGTTCTACCTGCCCATTGCCAACAGCGCAAACTTCAGAACCTCGGTTCAGAAGACGACCTGGGCGAGCTGCCGCCCATGATGGAGGAGCTGAGTGTGGCCGATGGCCTGCGCCCGAATCCCGGTGGCCCCTTCTCCGCCCTCACCGCCTCCATGTGGCCCCAGGAGATCTTAGCTAAGCTGGGCGGCGGAGCGGAGCTGGCCTCCGCCGGTCCGAACGACCAGCCGGAGTACCGCTTTGACGAGTTTGGTTTCCGGGTGGAGGAGGAGGACGGGCCGGAGCAGAGCTCCAACAAACTCCTCAGCATTCCGTTCGTGGAGGACGCACAACAGCGACTGCAGTGGATCGCCCACCTGGAGTTCTCGCACAACAAGGAGGCGACCGAGCTCAGCTGGGAGCACGTGGATGTGATGCTGCCGCGGACTGAGAAGCTACGCAACATGGTCCGTCAGGGTATTCCGCACACTCTGCGCGCCCAGATGTGGATGCGATTGTCGGGAGCGCTGGCCAAGAAGCAGAAGAGCGAGACCAGCTACCAGGACATAGTGAAGGGTAATATCCGACACGGAAGATGCGGCAGCAAATATTAAAATTAAATTCTCCTTTCAGCCTCCAGCAATGACCAACTGATGACATCAAAACAGATCGAGAAGGACCTGTTGCGCATCTTGCCGACGAACGCCTGCTTCAGTAATCCGAACGGAACAGGCATTCCCCGGCTACGCCGCATCCTTAGGGGCATCGCGTGGCTGTTTCCAGACATTGGTTACTGCCAAGGCACCGGCGTAATAGCGGCCTGCCTTCTGCTCTTCATGGAGGAGGAGAACGCCTTCTGGATTATGGCAACCATTGTTGAGGATCTGCTGCCCGCCTCCTACTATAGTTCCACGCTGCTGGGCATCCAGGCGGACCAGCGCGTCATGCAAACGCTGATAGCCAACTACCTGAGCAGCGTGGACGAGTCGCTGCGGAAGCATGACATCGAACTGTCGCTGATCACTCTGCACTGGTTCCTCACCCTCTTCGCCAATGTGGTCCATATGAAGATCCTGGTGCGGATCTGGGACTGGTTTTTCTACGAGGGATCCATCGTCCTTTTCCAACTGACCCTGGGCATGCTGAAGGTGAAGGAACAGGAGCTGAAACACTTGGAGAACTCCGCCCAGATCTTCAACTCGCTTTCGGACATTCCCGGCGAGGTCACCGACGTCGAAGTGCTCTTCCGCCAGGCCCTAGAGGTGGGCGGCTCTCTCAGCCAGACGGTCATTGATACCCATCGTCGACGCCATTTGGCATATCTCATGGCGGATCAGGGCCATCAGATCGGTAATCCCGAGGCGGCGCCGAATCTGCCCAAGCAGCAGCTGGCCCGGCGCCAAGTCCGGAAGAGCAAGTCGATCCTCGAGGCCTTTCTCTTTCGCGGCGATGCCAGCGAGGGGGATCAGCTGAAGAACAAGAACATAAGGCAGACGGAGATCCTCGTGGACCTGCGGGAGGCCATCCTCAAGGTGGGCCGCCATTTCATCACCATCGAACCGAAACTGGCCGGACATATACAGCTGACGGCCAATTACAGCACCGAGTCGCACGCCAAGGACCACGAGAACTTCATTAACGTGGCCAGGACGCGTAAGCGTCGGGCCAAAGCACTGCACGACTTCGAGCGGCACGACGACGATGAACTGGGCTTCCGGCGCAACGACATCATAACGATTATCAGCCAGAAGGACGAACACTGCTGGGTGGGCGAACTAAATGGACTGCGCGGCTGGTTTCCAGCCAAGTTTGTGGAACTGCTGGACGAGCGGAGCAAGCTGTATACCTCGGCGGGCGACGATGCCATCTCTGAGACGGTGACGGACCTAGTGCGGGGCACTTTGGCGCCGGCCATCAAGGCCTTTCTGGAGCACGGCATGAAACGTCCCACATTCCTGGGCGGACCCATCCATCCCTGGCTGTATATCGAGGAAGCTGCCACCCGGGAGGTGGAGAAGGACTTTGAGTCCGTGTACAGCCGCCTGGTTCTGTGCAAGACGTATCGCCTGGACGAAGACGGCAAGGTCCTGACCCCCGAGGAACTGCTCTACCGCTGCGTCCAGGCCATCAATCAAACACACGACGATGCCCACGCCCAAATGGACGTGAAGCTGCGCTCGCTTATCTGCCTGGGCCTCAACGAGCAGGTGCTGCACCTCTGGCTGGAGGTGCTCTGCGCCTGCCAAGAGGTGGTGCAGAAGTGGTACCACTCGTGGAGCTTCATCGATTCCCCCGGCTGGGTGCAGATCAAGTGTGAACTGCGTATACTGTCACAGTTCGCCTTCAATCTGAATCCCGACTGGGAGCTGCCGCCGAAGCGCGGCAAGGAGTCACAGCCGCTCAAGGACGGAGTGCGGGACATGCTGGTGAAGCACCATCTCTTCTCGTGGGACCTTTGAGGTCCACTCTGCCGCTATGTATAGAGTTCCACAATCTACGCATCTGCGTATCAAATATCTCATTCATTTTCCATGTGCAATCGCATTCTTTTGAATTTAGTAGCTAGAATCCATCCGCTTTGTTAAGAACTCCTTTGTGGTCCTACGCCTCTAACTTAAGTGCTTTACCATGAACTATCTTTAGCCCTAAATATGATCGCCCCTTATATGTATAGCTCGAGCCGTTTGTTTACTTAACGTCCATCCATTATAATTACTATACACACCCAGGAACAACTCTACTAAATTATACAAATGTAACGTACCTTTAAATTGAAATCAAATCTTATAAAGTACATACATATTTATTACTATATACACATAGATGTTTAACTGTCTAAATGCATTTCATTAAAGTTTAAAATATATATATATATTTAAATTGTACACAAAAATAGCAAACGTCTCTAGTTGCAGACCAGGCCCAAGTAGTCGTCCATCAGTGTGCCGATGGCAAACTACATTAATTCCAAAGAGAGTGGGTTAGCTAAGTAACCAATTTGATTAAAGCAAATTCAACTTACGATTCCTGTGGCATCAACGCGAGTTCCCACTATCTTCAGCCGTATTTTATCCTCCCCGGAGATGACCACGTCCTCATCTTTGCTCTTGTAGCACGGCGGATTGCCATTTGGGCAGAATTGCATGTCGGCGGGAATGGACTGTAAGAGTGGAAACACATTTTAAAGGCCTATAACATGGAAGTACCCATGAATACACCCACATGATGCGAAATGAAGCAGGACAAAGGACCGATCTCTGCAAACATGCCCACTTTGTTGATCTGCTTGACCACCGCATCTAGCACCTCGCCCTTGAACGGCCGGAAGACAATCGCTTTGTACTTGACCGGATACACCACGAATCCCTGACCCGGCTGGATAACACCAGAGCCGATCTGGTCTATCGTCGTCACTGCTATCACGAATCCGTATTTGCCTGTACAGGTGCCCTCCACCTCAGAGTATAATTTCTGCTTTACCGTCTCCAGCAGCTGCGGACCAAAGTAGCGCGGATGCAGCAGGATCTCGTGTTCCAGTGATATCTATGAATGAATCCGTTAATTATCTTCCTCGGTGTGCTCTAAAAATCATTTAACTTACGTGGTAAAACATATTTAATGATCTTTTATTAAAAAATACAATAAACAGCCGGGAACCGCAAAAGACGCTAGAGATGAAAAAACACCGATTGCACCATATCGATAACATCAATGTTTCCGATAATAAAGAATCAATTCCGATGAACATATCTGGCGGAGATATTTAAAAAAATGTATGTTGTTACGGTTTTTCTTGAAATTTACTTAATCAATTATACAACATATTTTATTTGTAATATTTAAGGTCGCATTCGCGTTTATATTGCAAACACAATTGAAACTTAATCTGTAACTTTTAACTAACAAGTTCTGGCAAAATTCTATGTTTGGACATAGGATGATTAAAAACTAAATAAAACATTAGATTTTGATAGGGATAATACCTTCATAAGCTTGAAACTTAAACGTTTTACAGCAGGTAAGCCAATAAATAAACTATTATATTATGGTCAAACGTAAATCTATTCATTTTTCGTCGCAAATTTAGATATACACAATTGTAAATACGATTTTCGTATTGCCACAATTCCATTGGGTTTTTATTAATAAATTATCTACAATCTAAAATTCACAAAACAGCACAAGCTAATCATCTTTAAGTCCCATGGCAAAATCTTGGGCCTCTCCTCCGCTCCGGAAGATTCGCACGTAGGCAGACTTGAAGCCAAACTTCCAAATGGCCATGTAGGGCAAGTAATAGGTAAGCACATCCACCAGCCAGACGCGAAAGTTCAAATACCAACGCATGACGGAGTACCTGTGCAGGTAGGTGACAAGAAACAAACCGTAGCTTACTATAAAGCGATCCCACCAACCCATATCGTAGTAGTGCAGTTTTTGTTTGGGATCCCTGGCAACCCCGTTGCTGTGATCGAAACTGTAGTACTCGTATCCCTTTACGCATGCCAGTCGCTTAGTGAAGAATATGTTGGCGTCCACCGAGAACATGGTGTTCATGTGCCACAGTCCGTTGATCAATGCCGCCGTCATTCGGTAGAATTCCTCACTAGTATTTTCCAGAGCTGGTTCATATACCTTTCGCATGACAATGTCTAAGCGCGGCTTTGACTCCGCCCAATTTCTTCCACAGATATTGTACTCGTCCTTGATGCCCAGCAGATGACCCAGGACACGCCACATGTGCGAGGTGGCCTCCAGGAAGTCCTCATCATATAACTGGATTCGATGCGCCCCCATTGTGATGAATCCAATGAACCCAAACTGGGTCAGGGCCAAATCCTTCTGTGTGATCTGGCCGGCTCCCCGGCGGGCGCATGCATGACTAGAGCGGGAGTGTGCCCGCCTAACAGCCCCAATGCTAGTCCAAAACCTGCTGCTCCGATCCGATATGTCGTTGTCGTACCAGGCCTGCGTGTGGAAAATGGTGCGCACGTAGCGACGGTAGGCCGTAAACGCTGTCGATGATTGGCGTGTGCACGAGAGCACCCGGAGAATTGAGGGAACAGCCAGAACGGCAATGAGCCCCGCCAGCATTCCCGCATTCATCACAAAGCGATACTCGCTAAAATAGTTCTGGCCACTGCAGATAAAACAATGGACAAGGCTAATAAAGTTTATAACGAATCCCAATGAGCAATTAGCTCCATCGATCGGACACGCAACTTACCGCCTGAACAGCTGCTCATCGAACCATGGCGGCAGCTCCAGTTCCTCCCCGCTATCTCCCTCCAGGCTGCCATCCTCCAGCAGGTGCTCAAGGTATTTCTCGGGTTCTGAGAACGACTTCTTCTCCTTATGCCCATTTTTGGAATCCGGCGTCACATGCATTTTCCCACTGTCCACTGGAAAGACCACGCAGCAATGAAAACGATTTCAGATTGACCAAGAGAAAGAGGAAAAGAAAATCGAAACAAACAAATTCGTCGTTGGAGTGCCAAGAGAGAAAGTTTTTCGACCGCCGCCAATACCGCTACCCATTCCACTCTGCACTTACAAGTTTCACGCTTTCTGGATGAGCTGTTTGATCCGTCTATGTCGGCAATGTGCATGGCGGCGTCGAAGGTTCAATTATGGCTTGTTAGTCTAATTGGCACATACACGATTGTTGCAGTTGTGCAGAAAATACATATTACACCCTCGCAGTAGAGTGGATGGACATGAATTACGGCTGCCTTGCGTCGCAGCTCGCACGGAACTGAACTGCAACTGTCGCGGAAGGCTCAACAAATAATGATTGTAGGGCGGTCATTGGCGCGTGAACAGGTTTTAAATTATCTAGTTGATAACGAAAAAAATAAACAGCTTTTTGTTTATGCAATTTTACCCGGGCTACCACCCCGCGAAAAATTGGCGTTGCCACCCAGTCCAAATACTGTCCTGTTAATAGGGCTATTACACTATTTACCGCAGTCGCGGCCCTTAATTCGACCGCTAATTGGCTAATTGGGCCATATCATGGCCATTCATGATTTTGGACCACCTAAAAAATTTAACAAACAATTTTTTTTTTAGCTCAAATCTTATTTTTTTTGTTTTAATCTGTTGATTCTCCAAACGGTGCTGAATGCCAATCCTTGGCTTGTCTTTAACTTCGGTTTCTCCTCGCTGAGATGATCTTTGACATATTCCTCGTCAAGCCATTCTTTGTAGTACATTATTTATGATATAGTTTTATAAATTATAGCTTGCATATGCGCTGATTTTTGGTATACAAAACACAACACATTCTAAACATTTTCTAAAATATATCAAGATAAAAAATGCTTCAATATATATAAAATTGTTACGTTATTACAGTCCAAGACCCCCCCCCCCCTGGGGTGTTTCGTATATATATACCCATATTTAATATTGAAAAAATTAATATTATAAAATTACAGTAAGCAAATAACAGTCATGCCATCATGAAAATTCTGAACAGTGGAAATGCGTCATGCCTGTTCACACAGTAATATTTCTATCGTTATCGCTATCGAATATGGCAGCCCTGCCGACCCGGAATCGTTTGCATCTCTAGCAGCGACGACGCGCTTGCAAAAAAAAAGAGGAAAAATTGTCATTTCCCATTTAGCGCTGCAGATACGTTTGTAAAAGTGCGTACAAATCATCCGAATATAGTTAAGACTCTCTTGGAACTATTTCCGGTCAGGCGTCAGTTGCGCCGACTTTGATAAGTGTATATTTCGTTAGTTTCTGCCGCGGTCTGTGCACGCGTTTTGCCGCTTCGGCTTTTGTTGTTTTGACGCTCGAATTTTTCGGCTCCGGACCTTTGACGCCATGGTGGATCGCAGTGATAATGGTAAGTATTGCATTTTATATTGAAAACTTAAAGGCCTAATCGGCTGCGTTCATCCATAAGCCGCCGAATCCTTTGACGATGCCGTTGAGGAGCGTGTGATCAATGAGGAGTACAAAATATGGAAGAAGAACACCCCGTTCCTGTACGATCTGGTTATGACCCACGCCCTGGAGTGGCCGTCGCTGACCGCCCAGTGGCTCCCAGACGTGACCAAGCAGGACGGGAAGGATTACTCAGTGCACCGCCTCATTCTGGGCACCCACACATCCGACGAACAGAATCATTTGCTTATCGCCAGCGTCCAGCTGCCCAGTGAGGACGCACAATTTGATGGGTCGCACTACGACAACGAAAAGGGTGAGTTTGGCGGCTTTGGCTCCGTATGTGGCAAGATCGAAATCGAGATCAAAATCAACCACGAGGGAGAGGTGAACCGGGCCCGTTACATGCCCCAAAACGCCTGCGTGATCGCCACCAAGACGCCGTCCAGCGATGTCCTGGTGTTCGACTACACGAAGC
Source organism: Drosophila parvula (assembly GCA_018904695.1). NCBI lineage: Eukaryota > Metazoa > Arthropoda > Insecta > Diptera > Drosophilidae > Drosophila > Drosophila parvula. The sequence continues at coordinate 82,473 of JAEIIG010038265.1, read as the reverse complement.
ATCCCAGCAAGCCAGAGCCTTCCGGAGAATGCCGGCCGGACTTGCGCTTGCGTGGCCACCAAAAGGAGGGATATGGACTATCCTGGAATCCCAACCTCAATGGTAAGTGTATTTTTTTTTATTTTTGGAATTCGGGTTGGCCAGTAATTTACCATCTCTTCAGGGTACTTGCTTTCGGCTTCCGATGATCATACCATTTGTTTGTGGGACATTAACGCCAAACCCGAGGAACACCGGGTCATTGATGCTAAAAACATCTTCACCGGGCACACTGCCGTCGTCGAGGACGTGGCTTGGCATCTGCTTCACGAGTCCCTCTTTGGCTCGGTGGCCGACGACCAGAAACTGATGATCTGGGATACGCGCAACAACAACACCTCAAAGCCCTCGCACACCGTCGACGCCCACACAGCCGAGGTGAACTGTTTGAGCTTTAATCCCTACTCAGAGTTCATACTGGCGACCGGCTCTGCCGATAAGACCGTAGCTCTATGGGATCTGCGCAATCTGAAGCTAAAACTACATTCCTTCGAGTCGCACAAGGACGAGATCTTCCAGGTGCAGTGGTCGCCGCACAATGAAACCATCTTGGCCTCTTCTGGCACTGACCGTCGCCTGCATGTCTGGGATCTGTCTAAAATTGGGGAGGAGCAGAGTTCAGAGGATGCCGAAGACGGACCGCCCGAGCTGCTATTTATACATGGCGGCCACACGGCCAAGATCAGTGACTTCTCATGGAACCCCAATGAACCTTGGATTATCTGCTCAGTGTCCGAGGACAACATTATGCAAGTTTGGCAGATGGCCGAGAATGTGTACAACGACGAGGAGTCCGAGATTCCGGCCTCCGAGTTGGAAACCAACACCGCTTAAAGCATCAGTTGCCCGTCTCCATATATATTCAAAACTCTGAAACTGCAACTACAATTATGTTTTGGCCGCACCCGAAGCCACCTATCCAGCTTATCTGGGCGAGTGGCACTCAATTTAATTTATAATATATTTACATATTTTTAAAAGGTACAAAATTAAGTCCCCATTTGTCAGCTGCGTACGATCCACGAATCTTTAATTAAAAACGATTTGAAAGTCACAGAGAGTGGCTCCTGGTTTTAAATGCAAAAGCGCAGTTCCACGGGAATTAGACCAATATATACTTGTGATTCTTGCCAAAGACTTCGATGTCCACATTTAGCCCCCTGACGTCCTCCTTGTGCCGGCGTGACGTTATCTTGCCAGTGATCACATCTCCCGCCTGCACAGTCTGCGGCCGGTCAATGAAGAAAACTGTCTGCTTCCAGTGGGTGGGTGTCTCGTTGGGTGATGTGCTGAACATGACGGGGGAGGGCAGCTCGAATAGTGTATCAAAGAAGCCAACGAAGGCGGACAGGCGACCCGGCTTGTTGACCTTCAAGCTAAACTGGTAACTAAAGTTGGGGTAGTTCAAATCGACGGTCATTATGTCAAAGTTGGCTATCTGCTCGGGTTCGGTTAGCGCGAACTTTGCGTCCACCACCTCAATTAGCGGCTCCCCAATTGAGCGCTTGCGCAGATCGCTCATGTTCACATCGTACACATTCGACCAGAACTCAACCTGTTCGGCATAGAGAGTGTCGTTGCCATAGCCCAGCAGGCTTAGGGTGCAGCGGCTTGGCAGGATGATGCCGTTCGGGTTAAGATGGTGCTCGCGGGCATAGATAATGCTGTCCAGCATGGACTCGTACAGCAGGAAGTAGCCCATCCACTCGGAAATGATGATGTCGTACTTGGCCTCTGGCAAATCAGTGTCCTCGAGGCGTCCCTTGACTAGCTCTACATTCTCCACCTTGTTATTCCTGGTTATGTCCATGGCCGTGTATACGATATCCGAGTTATCTATGCCCACGACGCGGGAGGCGCCCGCCTTGGAGGCAAAGATGGATAGGATTCCCGTGCCGCAGCCTACATCAAGCACTGTCTTCCCCCGCACCACTGCTTCGTTTTGGAGCAGGGCCGAGCGATAAGTGCCGGTCCGCACCTTGTCGCTCAGCATCTCGTGATGGATGGCGAAGTGGGAATAGCTGTTGAAGTAATCCTTGTCCATGATTTTATTATTGCGCGGCACTGATGTGCTGGCAGCCTTGGACTCGCTGTTGTCATGTACCTTCTGTAGGAGCTCTTTGTAGTCGCTACGCATGCGTTCCATGTCCTCGTTAGCCTGTTGCAGCAGCCGGCATTGATCAGCAATGCGTTGCTGCAGCTCGGCCACCGTAGGCTGAACCTCGGCGGCGTCGGTCTTCAATGCTTCGTAGTCGTAGCACAGCCAGGGCTCGTACTCCAGTGGCTTGAGGTACTTCTCGTCTTGCCATAGCACCTGTTCCGCGGAGAGCAGCTGCTCGACGCTAGTCTTGTTGGCCCTTATAAAGTTGATCAGCTTGATGAAGGAGTACTGATCCATTTTAAATTTCCCCTTGAGCTGCGACAGGTTCACCTTGTGCCGGACATCCAGGTGCTCGATAGCAGTCTCAAGTTTCGGGAAGATTTCGGCGCAGAACAGACAAGTGGCTGGCTCTTCTCCTTCGTCCATTGCATCGTCATCATCATCCTCTATGTCATCGTACTCATCTTCGTCGGAACTGGTATCTGCCGGCTCCTCCGGGGCTTTCTTCTGGCGTTCCGCTTCCTGTGCGTTTTCTGCAAAATATGAAATATGTACATTAATTACATTCTTTTGGAATTTACCAGATGGCTGGAAAAGTACCTTTGATTTCCGTGTCCTTCATGTTGGGACTCCAATTAAAAACAGTTTAATAATGTTCAATTAAAATATAAGATGGATTTTGCGGCGCCAACACGTGCGTAGGAGATTAAACAAAAAAAACATTAGTGCGAAATGACCTAACGCGTCTTGATTTATTTTATGGGTTATGACATGGGTATTAACTTTAAATTAAATTAATTTATATTGATAAATGTTAACTTTGATTTATATATACTTGTGATTTTGCAGCCTTTCTACTTCTTTAGAGTTTTTTTTCGACTCGAGGTCATGATAATATACAACACAAGGAAAATAAACAAATATGGTATATGTATTTTCTCCGATGTATTTCGATTGCACTCCGGTAACCGGTTTGAGGGCGAAGTTTTATTACACTCTGCACTGCTCGACGTATATGTAGTTTTCAATTGATCGTTTGAGTTCATTGTTAATGTTTAAAATTCTTGAATTAAAGGGTGTGATAAGTTCGAATTGATATTGTGTCTAAAAATACCAAATATGGTATATACCAAAAACGCGTTAGGTGAAGCTCCTTCCTTGCATAATTCTAGTTGTAAATAAAACGATGTTGCAGGTATTTCAAATAATTTATTAAAGAAAACAATAAATAAACATGTCATTTCTGGTCCAAAGGTGTTGAAGACTCTCCGATGGGCACAGCCAGTGCGGGCGCTGTCCGCCGTGTCCACCAGCACCGCCAGCGCACAGTCGAATGTTTTACCCAAGTCACCTGCACCGGAGCCGGATAAACTATACAGCAAGTTGGAGATTGAGCTCCGCGGGATCGATCCTGCCGTTCTGAAGAGCTACACCTGGTTCGCCACCACAGCTGCCGACCATTTGGGCATTGAGAAGGGCAAATGGTAAGGGGTGACTGCTTATTATTATTTACGGGACGAGATCTGTAATGTAACCTTTTGCAGCTGGTCACCTCGCAAAGCGCACCACGAGCGGATGACGCTTTTAAAATCGGTGCATATCTACAAGAAGCATCGTGTACAGTACGAGGTGCGAACGCACTTCCGCTACATGAACTTCCACAAACTGACCGGTTCCACGCTGGACACTTTCCTGGAGTACATTGAACGCAACCTGCCTGAGGGCGTGGCGCTGCAAGCGTCCAAGACGGAGCTGCAGCAGATCCCCGAGCACCTGCGCCAGCCCCCGGAGCAGGTGTAGGAACCCCGAGGAAGTTATCCACTAGTTATTAATAGTTCAACGAGGAGCCTTGTAGCTGTGGCACAGAGATTAGGCTGATAAACAAATAAATCGAAAATAGAAGCCCCGGCAGTCGGTACAAAAGCCTCCATTGGTAATCGGGCGGAATCGGGCCCCGTCCGCGATTAGCGAAGATAAGTGTTTAGGCTAAATGTTGAAATAAACGTCGTATCTTGACAAACACAATGGGATCCACTTGAAGAGTGCGCGGAAACAAAATCCGGGGCGAGCTTGCTCAGGCCCCACAGTAGCTACTCTAAGCCGGCCGAAAACAGATCACAGCAACGGAATGCGGCAGGTACAGTTTACATCCCAGCTCCTGCTGGCCACGGCCATCCTTTACGCTTGTCTGGCACCCGCTGCCTGTGTCTACGAATCGGTGATTCTCAATTTCCTTGACGAGCTTCGCGTGCGCATGTGCCACCCCATTCCGAACCTCGGACTGCCCGCCCTGGATCCTCTGGAGTTGGGTCCGGCTGAGACAGCGGTGAACACTAAATATCTTGTGGAGTGAGTTTAAACGGGAGAAGCTTTCTTCTGCAGAAACCTAAACGTGGCTCTTTGCAGCTTCACCGGGTCCATCGACGATTTCAAGTTGCACGGACTGTCCGATTTTGAAGTGCCTACGCTTACCCTGAGGCCGGTGATCGGCCTGACGAGCACCATGAACATCAGCTTTCCCTACACCCATTTTGAGTCCTTGTACACGGCCAAGGGATCGCTGGCGTATATCCTCAACCTAGCCGGCGATGGCGATGCCGAGTAAGGATAACATCATAAAGAGACCTACCTTGAACCCTTTCTCTAATTAAGTCTTTCGTTGTAGAACCTCCATTACTGACTTCTCTATCAAAATTTCGTTCCGAATGAGATCCCTATCCCCGCTGGCCATCAACAACCTGCAAATTGATCTGCATATGGGAGATCTTAAGATCAACTTTGACAATCTGCTGGAGGAAGAGCGTGTGAATGAGTTTGTTCACGCTCTGGTTAACGAAATGGGCGTGGAGCTGCTCAGTGACGTTTGGGATTACGGCCAGGGCACGGTGGTTTCTAAAGTTCAGACGGTGGGTTCGCCATAGAGTTGCGTCCTTACTGTGCGCTTATCAAACACATCCTTATTTATATTACAGGCTGTCAACAATTTTTTGGGTCAGTTCACCTTGTCAGACATTATATCCATCATAACTGGTGGAGGAAATGGCGAGGAAAGTTCGCCCATATTCGAGGGCGTCGAGCCCGACTGCAAGCTTGAGGACAGCAGAAAGAACTAAGACTGAAACGAACATCTATCTTATATAAGTCACTATTTTAATACAGCTTAAGAAAAGATTTCTACATATACTTTAACGCCTAGATTGATAGTTGACAAGGGGTATGCACAAATATGTACTTGAAAGATACGATTTATGGACCGTTTGACGTTTCAGCCGTGTTTTACTTATCATTATGATAAGGATGGACGACGGTAACAATGTCCTCATGGAGCTATCAAAACCCCATTTGCATTTAAATCCGTCCGTTATCACACCTGGTATTCCCGATAACGCCGCCCGCGACAAAGGCTTCAGCTGCTACCTGTGAATACCGAATAATCGGTGTGGGGTCCCGATAAGCCGTATTGCCGTATTTTTATAGCCGTTTATTGATTTATGACTTTGGTTTGTTGGATTATAATATGCAGGAGGCATTTCATCAAAAACCTGCAGCGAATATAAATAACATCAGCAGGTGTGCACCTTTCATTGTGCTTTTCAGCAAAACACTGCACGCTTTGAATTACAACCTATAAAGACCATCATGATCGGGGATAATCACTTTCTAAGGGCTTCTTCGGGATTGAAATTTTTTTTGGTTATTTTTAGGCTCCAAGCTTGACATGTCGGAGGCCAATACTGCTTATGGCGGCCACTATGCGGCAATGAATTTAAGTGCCACCACACAAAGAGGTATTTATTATCTTTGTACTAACACTCAAATCATTCATTCCATATCAAATCTATGTACATACTTTCATATATACAGATTAGCAAGTTTCCCATAACTAAAATACAGTAAACAACGAAAGGAGCGGTTTTGAATGAAACTTGGTAAGATAATAAATACCACTTTGTCGTTTCCGTTGAGATAGCAGCACAGGAATCTCCAAAAAGAAAAGAGTCACAAAAAACCCAATAACAACCACACAATGATTGGTTTTTGCGATCTCAATAGATATTCCCTCTGTTCCTCTTTAATGCAAAAATTTATTGGCATATATGGAACGGAAAGAGCCACTGCGTGCCCACCACTGCTCTAATAAATTGAGAACTCTACGAAAAATCGAAAAATTCTAAAGAAAAAACGCCTAGAAATTTTAATAAAAAAGACTACAAAAAACCTTCCATTTAAGTTTACAACTGGTAATAAGTGTGATGTGCGATGTGTGAAATCCTTTATCTACAAATGCGGATCCCAGCCGGGAAATAGCATGCACAGATTGCTCGGCAACGTGGCCTCGTTGATCAATCGTTCCACTTGCGCTTCGACATTTGAGTCACCGCGGGTACTGCCGGCCTCTCTTCCCTCCAGTTTGTTCTGCACCAGTAGCAAAGCTCGCTGGGCAACCAGATTGATCGTTTCCTCATCTAACAAAGGTATCAAATATTACCATGACATGAATGGTTCATTTGGATATTGATACTTACTGGAATGCTGGGAGCTGGACTGGGAGGACTGCTTCTTTTTAAGCACTCCCCAAATGAAGAGCGGATCGTAGAGTAGCACCTCCAGTATTGTGGTGAAGACGGACTTGTAGCGACGCAGGATATGCATGGTAGCCTCGCAGGATTTGGCAAAAACACCCTTTGTACCACATATACCCATGGGCGCCACAAAGTCGCGGGTCAGGCGGAAGGGAACTGTTTCGGGCGTTGTCTGGATCTTGCCCTGCTCAAAGGCGATGCCTGTAAAAAATGTGAAATAAGTAGATTACCTTCCTTTGAGATCTTAAAACAGTTCCAAAGCATTACCAAAATCAATATGAATGACTTCTGCCGTCTGCTGGTCGATAAGTATGTTCTGGGTGTGCCGATCGCCCAGTCCAAGGACATAACCCACCATGGAGGTGGTGGCCACGCTGTTCGTGTAGGCCAGGCGCCTTTCAAACCACACGCCCGGAATGGGGAACTTCTCCAGCAGGAAGTAGTGGAAAACTGGCTTCATATGCTCGCAAATAAGCTTGTATACTTCAAAGCGCTTCTCCTTGGGCGACTTCAAATGGTTCTGTAAATATTTTAATGTTATTAACGAAAGATCTGAGCGAAATGCAATTTATCCCACCATCGAGAGACTACGACACTTGTTGTTGGCCCAATCGCACGGCCGATACCTCATATGAGCGCCGCCTTTGCCGTCACCCACGAGGTAATGGCCCACGGGCATGGAGTTGGTGCACCACTCCAGGATGCCGCTGCGCATTGACAGAGGCGTGACCTTATAGGTGCGAAGCTTCAGCTTACGTTCAATGAACTCAGAGTCCTGTTGCAGCAGCTCGTTGACAATACCAAACACCTGCTGCATCACCGCATCCTGGCGCAGATCATCCTTGCCCTTAATCAGTTGAGCACGCGTCTGGCCGTCGGAGCAGAGGCACATCACCTTGACGGGAGCGTTTAGGCCGCCACACTGTGAGATATCGTTGCTCCATTTGCAGATGCCTGTGTCGGGGTAGGGCATGGTTATACAAACAGTGATTAAGGGAGCAGAACCCACCCGTTATATTGTATTCCTTGCTGGGCATCACTGACAACTCAAGGGTAGGACAGTGAACAGCATCTAGATTGCGGATGCGTCGAACCTTTTCGAACTGCTTCTGGCGCGCCGAATCCGAGACCGCTTGATTGTTCTCCGTCTTGCCCTCGTTGGCAAATTTGATGAGAGCTAAAAAGAAAAAGGAAACAGGTAAAAATACTTGAAGAATCACACGGTATCCTAATCTCAGGGCTACCTGGTAACAGCGACTCCAGCTGCTTGCTGGTTTCAGCTGCCGAGGGATTGTTTTCACAGATTTTGGCAATGATGCGTTGCGCAATCGCCGCTCGTTCCGTGTTGCTGTTCTCGCCATCCAGGTGGGCATAGACCAGCGGATACAGCTGGTAGAAGATGTGGTGCGGATGCTCTTGGCCGCATCGCACCAAGAGCTCCATAAGAACCTTGAGCAGGGTGCTGTTCTTGGAGTTAAGGCGGCCGGTCAGTTGGTTAGCAGCGCAAATAAACTTATAACTGGGAGCGGTGGGGATCTCCTCCTTTATGCACTGCTGCAGCTGCTCGTTGGAGGCGTTGGTGAACCACAACGAGATGATGCGGTAGATGGCGGCGCTTGAGAAGCCGCTGTCCAACCGACAGTAGGCCATGTGGTTGCGAACCGCCGAGCACAGATGCTCCGTCAGCTTAGCCTCAATGCGCTGCAACTGGCGCTCGTCCATGGCGGCATAGCGTTTCATCTGTATGCCCATGATCCGTCGATCTTGGTTCTCGCGCTGCGACACTTTCTCAGCCGTCGACCGATTCTGCTCGATGATGTCCAGCAGCGTTTGGTAATCCTGTGAGTGCCGATACTCGTACAGCTGCTGGTACTCCCTGTCCGCGTACTTGGCCATGGCGGCATAGGCAGCTGTTCGGTGCCTATTGGCGAAGGCATCCAACTGCTGCCACTCCTCGATGTTCGAACTTTTCTCGCTCAGGGTCTCGCGATGCAGAACGAAGTCATCGATCAGCTTTAACGAAGCGTTGAACTTATGAATCAGCACTGAACTCAAGCTGGCGGCATTGCAGTCCATGAGAAACTCGCCCTGCATTCGCAGAGCCGGTACGCGTTGAAGGCAGTAGACAAACTGATCGTTGGTGGTGACATACTCCAGGATGGCCTTGGCTATCTGATGATTGCCCATCTGGACATTCACCTCGGCGTCCTCCAACAGGACGCTCATCTGAAAGGGCAAACAAGATGGCACACAGTCTAGTCTTATTCTAAGACCTTAGATTAGGATAGGGTAAATGGTATTAAGGAAAAGTCTTCCTGGACGTTGATGCACTACAGTCAGTACACTTAAGTGGCACGTGCTTGTTAGAGTTAGGTGTTAGTAGGCGCGATAATAGATAGTATCTGATGCCTGTTAACCGGCTTGCATGTACTCGTATACTAACTTGGTTTGGAATTATATGAAGGAGTAAGTGGTTCGCTCTACTTACCCTTGTGGACTCCCTGATATCGGGCATTTCACGCAGTATCCCTATATACTTGGCTGCCAGGTTCAGCTTACCCGCTGCCTTGCACTCTCCAATGCCCTTTAGCAGGTATGTGTCCACGGGATTCTGTTTGTAGAAATCGGCCATCCGACGTGTGGCTCGTGTTCCGGCCATTTTGAACAGAGAAATCTGATGGGCGATGACATACTCTTTGCAGGCAAAGTTGCCGTAGTTGAGCTCCAGTTCCGTCTGCCATTTGCGGAATAGCTCGTTCGTCTGGGACGGAGGTAGTTGGGTGCCAAACTGGATCTGTGTGGCAACGAGAGGTAAGCCAAGCGAAGTTAACTAGCCCCATCAAGCCACATCACCTGGCAAAAGTCCTCCGCCTGCTGGAGGGAGCACAGCCAGGTCAGGTATTTGTACACACTCTGCAGGCACTCCACGCTGATCTCTTGCAGTATGTCGCGCACACAGCTGTAGGCCATGTCAATTGCCGACAGGCTGTTCTCCTCCTCCCGCTGGCTAATGCTGCGGAGGGCCACAAAGTGATGCCGATTGAACTCTTGCTCCAAATTGAATGAAGTCCTCGCCCCCAGTGACTGTTGCTGCTGCTGCTTGGAGTCCGTCAGCGAGTCCCACTGCCCTAGGCGCCAGAAGATTTCGTAGTCCGGTTCCGCACACTGTTGCTGTTGGAGTTTGGCAAACGACCACAAGCCATTGTCCTTCATAATGTCCATGCAGAGTTGGCTACTGGCCTTATCCAGGTGATCTGACTCCAGTAGGATAGCGCTCAGATTATTACTCCGGCCGAGGAAGTCCACACGAGAGAGCATGGGGTTCACAAATCCAGGAATGGCGTCCAAGCAACCAATTGATTCGTAGGCCTGAGTATATTAGGGATTTTAGGAAATAACTTATAGAGATTATGTCTTCTTAAGTACCTTCTTTGCAGAGGCTTGAAAAGATTCGTTAGACAAGTGGTTGATGCTCTCCGAGCAAGCCCAAAGTTCTAGGTACATAATGCTCTGAAAGTAGGCCTGGCAATGGTTACTAGCCTTGACCACATTGCTCAGATCCACGGGAATGCTCCAATTATTCACGACTCGTATACACTCGCAGATGTGCAAGAACCTCTTTATAGCGCGCTTGTTGTGAAAGATTTGTGGAGTGCAGCTCGTTGACTTTGAGCTTGCGAAGCCTTCAAAGAAGTAATCCAACATTCGACACAGACTCTCCAAGTGCTGCTCCTGGTTGTTGGCCAACAGTAGCTTAATGAACGGCTGCAGGCAGGTCTTGGCAAAGGGAAAAGACTTGGCAGCCAACGCACCGAATTCCAGCCAGCCACAATCCGTGAACACCTTCGAAACAAAGGCGCGCATCCATGGCTCATAGCTTAAGTCCTGGCTGGCTTTCAAGGCAGCCAACCAATCGATGCTAACAATCTGCAGGTAGCCATTCAGGACACTTGATTCCGCTGGCTTGACAGCAAAGATTTGTACGTTTTTAAAGCGATCTGAAATGGCAATACAATATACCAATAGTCATTGGAATTCGAATGGTTTCTCAACCAAAAATAAGCTTAAATGAGTTTCAATCTATCACTTAGAGACATAAAACAGGATTCTTTGTGAGTACAATCCAACAAGCCCGCGATTAGCCAACATAATGACTATTTAGCTACTAACCCATAATCTTTACGCCACACTTGCTATTCACAACTTGAACGACCACAGAAACGAGAGCATCATGAGTGTGGGGATCGAACTGAAACAAAGATTTCTCCAAGGCCTCACAGATGATGTTCAGGAACTTCTCTATAGGCTCCAGTTGCTCTGACTGCACCGAAAAGTAGTAAAGAATTTATAGGGAAAACCTTTTTAAAGGATTACGGAACATACCTCTTCAAAGGAATCAAAGTCGGTTTGGAAATAATATGAAATATTTGATAGTTTCAACGGCCCTATTTGGGCCAGACACTTAAGGGCGTCCAGGCTGCTCTGCTTATTCGCCGAATCTCTTGCCATTTGAATTAGGCGACTAATGACATCAAATAATATACGTTCATTTTTCTGAAGACTGTCCTTGTGTTCGGCCACCTATTGGGAGGGATAAAATAAGCCCAGTTCTTTTATATTAAGTCGCTTACATAGGTTCTCAGGTCGCGCAATCGCTCCGCGGTGGGTCTCTTTAGAAACGAACGCAGATAATTGGCCACATCAGCCGTCTCCTTGCTTGGCTCCAGCCTGGAATTGTAGTTCTCTCGCAGAGTTTGAAGAAACTCGCATTCCATCGTGTCCTCCAGAAAGGAATGCATATTGATATAGGTGTGATGGGCTTCCAGAAGTTGCTTTACGACTCCACTGGTCTTCTCCTTCACTTCCTTGGCAACGCATTCTCGTTGAAAAACACACAACAGCTTCGCTATCTCTGCCATGTGTGTGTGGAATTCCTCCGAACCAAAAGCTGGCTTGGCGCTCAATAGTTGTTCAAGAAAGGAAAGTACACACATTTGTACTTGGCTGGACTTGGCTGCGATACCAAACAAGTATGTTTATAAGAATAAAAAGCTTAAGAACCAACCTCTACTCACTGTGATGAAGATATCGAACCATAAAGAACCAAATATCGCGAACAAAGTAGGAGCAGTGAGAAACAGCAGTCTTAGACTTGTCACCTTCCTCAGCAGCGGCATCGTAAACAGCATCAGCAATTTCGCAATAAAGAAACAAATAACGCAATGCCTGGCTGGAAAAGGTGGATGTAAAGCAATTTGTTTTCAAGCGACCGAAAAGATCGACTAGTATTCGAGGATGTTTGATCTGAAGCGTTGACATTGATTGGATTCGATTGTTCCCTCTTGAAGAAGCTTTATTGGAGCCCTAAAAGAGAATTAAAATTAAGTAAATAGAAAAAAACAAAAAGGAATCTAACTTAAAGTTGTATCCCCATTATATTATCTTCCCATTCATTCCGATCGTTCCACTGACAGCTATATGACATTGTCGTCCTAACACCTAAACCTTAGAAGCATGTGCTTGGAGTCGGGGAGATTATAAACTATATTATATATGATCTTTGACAGTACTTACAACGTGCAAGCTAAGACAATCGAATAGGGAATCCACCGAAAGTGTGTACCAGTTGCTAGCTCTGCTGCCGGGCACAGTGGATCCAAGTAATCTGTTAATTTCCTGCAGATCGTCGTCGAGCAGGCCAATCGCACAGCACAGGGTCTCCACATTGAGATCAACATCCTTGGCATTAAGCTGGGAGTGCCTTAGATTCTCCGAAAGCTGTTGATGATGATTCTGAAACTCCTTACCTTCGCTTTCGTTGCAAAATGCAGTTTTAGCCAAATCATACGAGGCAACTATGGGTAGGGCCACCTAAGGGAATGGGAGCCATAGCTTAGACCTTAAATCGAATGCCTATGGATGTGTTACCTCTTCACTGAATAACTTTCTGTAGCGTTCAATGTCCTCAGTTTTGCCGTATAGATAGACATATGCCATGATCCTGCTAGAATGATCTCTACGGAACTCCTTCTTTGATTCGTAGCACAGAAAATAGGGGAACCTAATGAGCAAGACATAAAAAAAAAATGATAACTTGCTTCTATTGCCTGCTCACTTGGAAAGGGGCCAGCCCTGTGCGCTCCACATGTGCAGAAGGAAATCCGTGTAGGGTCGTATAAGATCTAGCATGGTTCGTCCATATCCGGGCACCAGACTATGCAAGGAGAGAAAATCGCCTGCGGGGGAAGCACATAACTTAGGACTTAAACTATTAAAGCCTTGTGTGGAGGGGGACTCACTTTCTGTGAGCTTGCGGTAGGCACAATGAACCAATAGCTCCTTCAGAGCGATCTCCTGATGAAACGAGCTCCGCAAAAAGATGGCAACTAACGTTTGCAGCATTATGGCATTGCTATTCCGGATCACATCCTCGTCATCGTTTGACTAAACAAGAATATCCCATGAAGTGAAGCCCTGATCACTAAGAATGACTCTTACATACCGAAAGCTTTTTTAACTCGATGCTATTGAAGAGCTGGCGACAGAACTCCCAGTGAGTCGGAGAGTTTCCGATGGCGTCTCTGGTCACACAATTCGTGTCTAGCAGAATGGTGAACGTAAAGAGTGTGGCAAAGCGCACTTCCAATGTGGGCATCGAGATGAATTTCGCCGTTGACATGCATATCACAGTAAAGTTCTCCAGCTGGTAAATGTCCGGGCAGCGCTGAGCAATTAAACCCACGCACCGTACTATTTTCGCCGTTAATTGGGATGTGTATGACTTCTTAAGGGCAATCCTTAGCAGAGAATTAAGGGCCATCAGCATATCGTCTAAGTGATGTTCAATTTGGCAGACAAACTGAAAAATGGCTGAAGGGAGCAGCATTTAAAGATTATGAATCATAATGTATGGTTATTAGCGTTGCTCACTGGGCAAATGGTCGACCACCTTATCGATGATATCCAAGTCCAGATGATGAAGCTGAAAAACAGTCTTCAGTTTGCTTACCAGCCAAGTGCTGGCTACATCAGAAATACTCAAACAGCTGCACAGTTCCTATACATGCATAGTAATTAGTTATATCGATTCTTAATTAGATGATATCCCTCCCACCTACCTGTGTCACAATGAGCACATCTTGGGGCTGCCATCGCATGGTCACCTTGGCTATGTGCTCAAAGGTATCGTTCTGATGCGAACTGCAGGCACACAGGCCACCCAAAATTTGCAAGCATTGAGCAGTTATGGTCACGTGATCCGCATTCTCCGAGCGCTCTCGTCGCATGCCTAGAAGTTAAATCAAAATCGTGAATATGATTTTAAATGAAATAAAAAATATAATTTACAATGCAGCTTGAGTGCAGAGCCAATGAATTCCACCATCATTTCTATCGGTTGCCTCTCCAAATAAGTGAGTAGAATCGAATTCGATTTGAAGACTTCAAGCACAGCGATTTGAAGACGCAGAATCTCGCGCAGATCGCTCTCATCCACCATCTCGGAACAATTGGCCTTGTACTGGAACTATAAAGCATACATATACATAAATAAATATAAGTAAATAAAATAAGAAATATAAACATAAACATAAAAGTTAAAGTATCAAATCAAAGGCCTCACTTTACGCCTACCTACCTCGATGTGACTGAGGAAGAGACCAATTCTTTTGATCAGGGGACAGCCCTCAAAGTTCTGGACATCGAACACCTTGTAGTACAAAAGCCTCTCCATTGTACAGACCAACCGATGGAGACTGTTGAGGTTCTTTAAGATGGCCGCGGGCTGGTTTTCGTTGGCACTCTGGTAGTTGAGACTGCGCATAAGGCATTCGTAGTTGGTCTGGAACAGACAGTTCTTTGTCTCGCTCTGCATTTGGGTAACTGAGACAAAAGGTTGCGCATACTCCCTGTCCAGGCAAATCAGTTGTTTATTGTACTTGTACGCCAACAGGCTTTGCTCAGCGTGTATGGCCATGGGCTCTGCCTTAGTTAGCTCCTCCAGCTGCTGGTGGTCTAAAAAGTTGATGATACTGATGGCAAAGGTGTCCGCCTGTAGCTTGGCATCTAAGCTGGCTATATTGTGTATGACTTGAGTGGCGCTGGACCGCTCCCCGCTGCCGTAGGCCCACGCTATAATGGGCTCTAAGTCTGCGGAGGCTTTGTCCAGACCACACTCGCCTGCATGTATGTAGATCTCGCGTATGGTGGCGATGCATTCGTTACGCTTCAGCATTTCATTTGTAGTGATGTTCTGCACCAGGCTGGTGGCCAGTTTTGGGCTGAGCTTGCGGTGCCTGATCAGCAACTGCAGGACCAACTGTTTTTCTTTGATCTCCTCGCTGTTGGTGGTGGTTTCCGTTATCAGGTGGTTTCCCATCCTAATCCATAGTTCTGCGAGAAACCCCGCCTGTATGGACTGCGACTTTAATAGCTCCTGTTCCGTATTCAACAGGCTGCCCAGGCAGAGCCGAAGATTCTTCAGATTTCTGGCATTGCCATACATTTGCATTATGTCCGAGACTGTGGTCAGCGTCTGCTGGTAGTTGGCCACGTTCAGGATGACGCCGCTTAGCTGGAGCAGCTCGGCAAAGATGGCAAACCAGACGTCGTTAAAAGTTGTCTCCTTCTTGTCGATCAGGGCAAAAATTTCATCCATTCGGTCTGAAGTTCTGGGCACCTTCTTGGGTGCGTCAGCATCCCCATTTTCATTCGGTTTTCTCGTCACCTCCAAGTGCCAATGAACCTGCAAGATCGGAAATAAGAGTACGGATGCCACTAATTGTAGGGTTTTTCTTACAATATACAGGACCAGGGCTGACATCTTGATAAAGCTCTCCGAAAACTTGTCATTGCTCAGTTGTGCTGTTTTGTAGCGTGGAAGGGAGTTCTTGCGGATCTCCATGTTCACAATGGTTTTCAGACGGAGTAGAGTTTGGGACCACGTCTCGTGGAGCGGCACTCCGAGCGTGTTAAAATCACCTTTGTTTAGATTGGGGTACAGTGAGCGCAACGACTGGATGATACACTGGAAAAACAGGTTTCTCGTGTCATCGCGGTATACATCCTCGTTGTGGAACTCGCAGAGCTTCGGTAGGATCTCCTGCATGTGGATGCACATCTGGTGATGGTAGGTAATCGAGAGCTAAAGTCGAGAGGAGAGTAAGTAATGATCTAAGCAGAAAAAAATTGTTAAACCCACCTCCGTGGCGAAGATCAGATAAAGACGAACAATCTCCGTCTTTCTTGCCCCATTTGCCGTGATTGCAAAGCTCTTCAACTCCGGCAGATATTCCACCAGGTCACAGTGTAGCTGGACCCGATCTTTGGCCAGAGTGACTGTCTTAGTGATGCATTTCAGTATTGCAGTGTTCAGATATTCGTCCCTTTCCACATTTAGCTCAAACAGGTAGGACAGGATGCCTGGAAAGAAAGCAATACGATTGAATTTACAACCGAAGTTTGGAAAGAAGCTCATTCTTACGGCTGTACTCGTTGATCTTTAGCTCGCGCACATAGCTGGCGGAAGAGTAGATGCCCCTGTCAAGCAGGCTTAGGATGTGGTCGCCAAAGTGCATGATTAGCACCCGCGACTTGATCATCTCCTCGAACGCATTAAAGACGGACGTTTTTGCCAAGAAGTGTCCACTTCCTGTCGACTCTAAGGCAGCTAAGAAACACAGAAATTAGCCAGCTGCAAGTTCTCCAAGTGTGTGTCTAATGCTTACCGTCCAGGTTGTATTTGATTATCCTGTCGTGAACATTGCCGTACAAATAGGTCTTGGCCGCCAAGGTCTTGAAGGATTTCTCGTTGGCATCGTGTAAGCTTTGGGCGTGCTGTTTAGAATCGAAACTACAGATTAAAATGGTGTTATAATTAAGGGGAGGAATGTCTCAGACCTTAAACATTGCATCCTTGGCCACATCGTAGAGTGTGGGCCACGACAAGTCGAATCGTTTGTCCAGCAAAAGAGTAGTCAAGTCTTCCCTGCAGTTGACTAGCTTTTCTTCCAGCTGTTCGATAGCCCTATTTCGGCTTGTTGCCTTATCCGATCGAACCTCGGCGACGATTCTCTGGATTTCATTTAGCAGAGCGCTCATACTGGCAGAAGGACATTACTTTTGATACCGAAAAGCGTAATTTAAGCTTTGTTTTCTATTATTATTATTGTTCCCGCGGAAAGTGTGATGTGCCCGCCAGCTTTTGCGCCTAGAGCACCCAAAGGTTGCTGGAAAATATGCGCATTTACGTATGACCGGGAACTGGTCATATTTATTCGTTCATGACATCGCGCCCTCGCCATATTCCGGTGTGCTTTTAAAAGGGTATATTAGCGAACTGGCCTTAAACAGACTGGCCTTAAGAACCAACGGAGGAGCTAGTGGAACCACAGGCATACGAACTCTCACCGGAGATAAGTGGAGCAACTGCAGTCATTGATGATTTCGTTGAAACCTTAATTAATAAGAGGTGGGAAACTTGCTCTAAACAAGAACGTAATCTAACAACGTAATGTGATCTAAAACGTAATCTTTATATCGATATATCGTTTTAGAAATGTTGATTGTACTATCGATATTAACACCAATAGTAATCGATTATTTGGCAGCTCCAATAAAAGGCCTTGCGTTTGTATGCACCTCCGTATTTAAAAAAAAACTCTGATCGAACGTGACCGCTCGGCAGAATAAAGTGAAGTAGCAATTAAACGATTATATTTTAGTACTTTGTAACTCAACAACACAAGGTAAGTGCTTTAGTTTTTACACTATTTTTGTTGTAAGAAGTGCATTTCAATTTATTTTGCAAAAAGAAGAAAAGAAAAAAACAAGAACAGTTAACCACGTGTTTTTTGTCATCTTTCCATTGGGACAAAACCTAATTTCTTTATTCAATCAATACTTGCATACTAAAACGAAGCTTCTCGAACTTTCGACCCCTAATGAGTAATGCCAACAAATTGCACACTTAGCTGCTCTCGCATACACACAGAAATGTGTACTTTTTCTATTTAAAAAAAATCGTTAAGCAAATGGTAGTGTAGCTCTGACTAATTGCTTATGCATGTGTAGTTATAAAGAACGTGTGATTTTTCTTATCTGGAATATTCCACTGGGAAATATACCGTCTCACATTCGCATTGCATTTGTAGACTGCTTTCGTCTGTACATGTGAAAATTCTTGCGTCATCCAACGAGGTCTCGACATTGTATTTTTTAATTATCTTCATATAAATCAATGTTCAAATTAATTAGTCATCCCAATTGCTAATATAATTTAAATGCCATTGCGCTTTTTCTGGAATATTCCAATGGAAAAATGTGCGGCTTCTCACACGCACACCGGCGGACGTCAGCGGCACACGCATACTTAATCATACCCACATAACACACTTTAGAAACATGCTTAATTCCCACCGAGACAGATACTCAGATCAATGTGATAGACGCGGGTGGTTTATAAATAGTCTTTGTATCCATAAATTTATATTTTATGTGGGTTTTCAAATATATTTAGCTAGAAAACACGTTGCCAACCGGCATCCAAAGTACACGCACGTGTGTGTATTTGTGAGCGGGTAAAACTAATACACACGAAAACAGCCCCTTGTCGGCCCCAGCAGACTAGTTGTCTCTTTCCCTCGCATTCTACACGAATAACCCTCCAAAATGACCTGGCTTCGGCAGCGTGGTTTTCTCCATGTGTATGTGTGTTTGCGTATTTAGCATTCCAGAATTTTCGTCTTTGTCCATGCGGTGTCTTTATTTTTTTTTTTTTTTTTTTTGCACACCTTTCTCAGAAAAGCGATGGCAGCTGCGACGGCCGCCATTATTATCGCGTTTTGGCATTGATCTTGCCGTTTTGAACAAAACGCTCTCGCTTTGATCAAGCTGGCATTAGTCATAACTCGTGATGCGCCAATTTCGGCAACCAGTTTGAGAGATATAGCGAAAAAGCATGACAGAAGCGAAATGCTGGCTGTAAAAGGCGAAATAAGATGGCGCGTGTATGGGGGAAATGAAAAATTTTGTTCTATGTTGCCTTGGTGATTATTAAAACACATTAACAACCCTTAGTGACAGTATGTACATACATATACATACAGACACATATATATACGATCACAGCTGCCTATGATATGCTGTCTGCTGTCCTAAACATTGAATCATTCAGTGTCTCTTGTTCTTTGTACATTTCGCATTTCTATACATTTATATCAAATTTAGAGAGAAAAATTATAAACTAAAAGTTGTTCCCTTTTAATTAATTGCAGATGTCTAAAGCTCCTGCTGTTGGTATTGATTTGGGCACCACCTACTCGTGCGTGGGAGTGTTCCAGCATGGCAAGGTCGAGATCATCGCCAACGACCAGGGTAATCGTACCACACCATCCTATGTTGCCTTCACCGATACGGAGCGTCTGATCGGTGATGCCGCCAAGAACCAGGTGGCAATGAACCCGACCCAGACGATCTTCGATGCCAAGCGTCTCATTGGCCGCAAGTTCGATGACTCCGCCGTCCAGTCGGACATGAAGCACTGGCCCTTCGAGGTGGTCAGCGTTGATGGCAAGCCTAAAATCGAGGTGACCTACAAGGACGAGAAGAAGACCTTCTTCCCCGAGGAGATCTCCTCGATGGTGCTCACCAAGATGAAGGAGACTGCCGAGGCCTACCTGGGCAAGACTGTGACCAACGCGGTCATCACCGTCCCGGCCTACTTCAATGACTCTCAGCGTCAGGCCACCAAGGATGCCGGAACCATCGCCGGTCTGAATGTGCTTCGTATCATCAACGAGCCCACTGCTGCGGCTATCGCCTATGGTCTGGACAAAAAGGCCGTTGGCGAGCGCAACGTGCTCATCTTCGATCTGGGTGGCGGCACCTTTGATGTGTCCATTCTGTCGATCGACGACGGTATCTTTGAGGTCAAGTCCACCGCCGGTGATACCCATCTGGGTGGCGAGGATTTCGATAACCGTCTGGTCACGCACTTCGTGCAAGAGTTCAAGCGCAAGCACAAGAAGGATCTGACCACCAACAAGCGCGCCCTGCGTCGCCTGCGCACTGCCTGCGAGCGTGCAAAGCGCACCCTCTCGTCCTCCACCCAGGCCAGCATTGAGATCGATTCTCTGTTTGAGGGAACCGACTTCTACACCTCGATTACCCGTGCCCGTTTCGAGGAGCTGAACGCCGATCTGTTCCGCAGCACCATGGACCCTGTGGAGAAGGCTCTGCGCGACGCCAAGCTGGACAAGTCTGCCATCCACGACATCGTGCTGGTCGGTGGCTCCACCCGTATTCCCAAGGTGCAGCGCCTGCTGCAGGATCTGTTCAACGGCAAGGAGCTGAACAAGTCGATCAATCCCGATGAGGCTGTCGCTTATGGTGCCGCCGTCCAGGCTGCCATTCTGCACGGCGACAAGTCGCAGGAGGTGCAGGATCTGCTGCTGCTCGATGTCACCCCGCTGTCGCTGGGTATTGAGACCGCCGGCGGTGTGATGAGCGTGCTGATCAAGCGCAACACCACCATCCCGACCAAGCAGACCCAGACCTTCACCACCTACTCGGATAACCAGCCCGGTGTGCTGATCCAGGTGTACGAGGGCGAGCGCGCCATGACCAAGGACAACAACCTTCTGGGCAAGTTCGAGCTGTCGGGCATTCCGCCCGCACCCCGTGGCGTGCCCCAGATTGAGGTCACCTTCGACATTGACGCCAACGGCATCTTGAACGTGACTGCTCTGGAGCGTTCGACCAACAAGGAGAACAAGATCACCATTACCAACGACAAGGGCCGTCTGTCCAAGGAGGACATCGAGCGCATGGTCAACGAGGCCGAGAAATACCGCAACGAGGATGAGAAGCAAAAGGAGACCATCTCCGCCAAGAACGGCCTTGAGTCGTACTGCTTCAACATGAAGGCCACCCTCGACGAGGACAACCTGAAGACCAAGATCTCGGACTCCGACCGCACCGTCATTCTGGACAAGTGCAACGAGACAATCAAGTGGCTCGATGCCAACCAGCTTGCCGACAAGGAGGAGTACGAGCACCGTCAGAAGGAGCTGGAGGGTGTCTGCAACCCGATTATCACTAAGCTCTACCAGAGCGCTGGCGGTGCTCCCGGTGGCATGCCCGGTGCTCCCGGTGGCATGCCCGGAGCAGCTGGTGCTCCTGGAGCTGCCGGTGCCGGCGGTGCTGGCCCCACCATCGAGGAGGTCGACTAATCCATTCACCCCCAATGCAGCCCACACAGTAACAGTTCTCCAAACTACAAAATACCAACCACACCGTAGAAGAGTTGCTTAAACAAAACTTGGATTCTAAATTAGAAAATACTATAAACATCAAATCAACCACCAAACTCCAATCGGGACAAACGACAACTGCTCCGATAATCATTTATATTATTTCATACTAGAACAAAAACCAAACACTGCTCCATAAATAATATATATTATATTATTGTCATCGATCGATCATCCAAACAATATTTGCTTGTACTTGAATTCAATAAATACATTTGAGAATTGCAAACTAAGTTCTTGTTAATATAAAAATCAGAGAAAGCTGAACGGTATACTAAATTTTTGTTCCTAAAAAAGCTACTTATTCGGGTTTTACGAAATATTAAGGACCGTAACACAGTCATTGTTTTTATAAATAGGTTGCACTGCACCTTGGCTGGTTATCTCGTTTACTTTTGTTTGAAAAGATTATCTTATCTTTGATAATATCTGTATTCAAGCTGTGTGCTATTAGCTTTGGGGGATTTTGGGAAATAACAGGTGTGGCCGATAAGCAGAGAGATTAAGCGAGAGGGGACACATTTCGTTCACCCTCGCAGGCTATTAGTCAGAGCTATCTGAATAAAACTTTCCAGATAGTTTTGTATTCTATTGCAGTTAGTAAATATGTAGATAGATACATATGTCAGAACTGGTCTGATATCATATGTCTATCATAAAAGTGATCCGAAAATATTTATAAATTTCTATAACTGCAATGTAATAAACTTCAGATTGCCTATGTTAGATTCTTTTGTTTTGTTTCTTTTTATTCGAGCAGAAGGAAGTATTCATTATGTAAATATGTAGTTTTAAAATTAATAAGAACGCTAGAATCGAGAATACCCCCTCATCATATCCTTGCATATGTTTAGGCGGCAATTATTATATCATCAGGTTAGCGTATATAAAATCAGATTGATTAAATCAGATAAACCAAACAAGGCCGAATGGCTTATGCATTATACTCTCTATATTCTATATACAGTATAATAAAATCATAAATTCTAAGCGTCGGTCATTATTCTAATATATGACTAATCCACCCAAGCAAAGTTGGGATCCTTTTCCTGCTTCGATAACGGGCCACCACCTATGACCGGCAGCTCACTATTGTGCGGCCTGTACAGGCCACCACTAAAATGGTCCTGGGCGGCGGGAAGGCGCCGGCTGAAGACGTTGCCCGCTGTTCTGGGCTTAAAAATGATGTCTCGACCGGCGTCCGACTTTAAGTGGTCGGACTTGGGGGCATTAATCTGGTCCAGATACGATTGCCATTGCTGCAGCTTGTCTTCCGCTGCCCGCAACTGTTCAATGCTGCGCTCGTGGCCAGGATTAATCCCAATGGGCTGGATGCCGGCGATCTCCTTCAGATCCACCTTAATGGGTGCCAGAGCAGAGATGGCCCTTGACAAACCGATTTGGGAGTGTCGGATGCGGTGCTCGGTGAGATCGGCGCCCAGCAGCTCCTCGTGAGGATCCATGCGTATGGGTATGATCTTGTCGATCACGTAGAGCAGCAAGAAGGTGGAGCAGACGCCCCAGCAGGCCAGGCAGAACGCCGACAGCGTTTGAATCCCTAGAAGGTACCAGCCGCCGCCCTTGAACAATCCGCTGCGACCGTTGGTCGTGTCCAGGGGTTTGGGATTGTCGGCAAACAGACCCACGGCAATGACACCCCAAATGCCGCATACTCCGTGCACGGCACTGGCGCCCACCGGGTCATCTACGCCCATGCGATCAAACAGGGGCATGGCCAACACGCAGAACAGTGAACCGATGGCTCCGATCACTAGCGCCTCCCAGGCGCGATACAAAAAGCATCCGGCTGTTATTGACACCAGAGAGCCGAGCACTCCGTTTATAAGGTCCATGATGTCCATGCCGCCTCCATGGCGCCAGAAGGAGTAGCTTGAGGGAGATAAAAATCATGATTAACTACTAACCAAATTGAGGCAAAACCAACCTTAAAACAAGGTATTAAAGTACTTACATGGAGCTAATGAATCCGCCGCCAAAGGAGCCCATCATGGTCATGACGGCCGCCCTTGCAGCATACTGCCACTTGGACCCACTCACGCCGTAGGTACTGCCCGAGTTGAAGGCCAGCCAGCCCCACCAGAGGACGAACAGGCCCATGCAGGCGTTGACGGGATTGCCCAGTGGCAGGGGGTCGTAGCCCTCGGAATAGCGTCCTAGGCGAGGCCCTAGCATGGCGGCCGAGGCGAAGGCGGAGGCGCCTCCAATTAAGTGGACTGGTCCACTGCCCGCAATGTCCACGGCGCCCATTTTGTTAAGGAACCCGTGCTCTCCCCACACCCAGCCCGCCGGTATGCAGTAGACAGCGGTATTCAAGAACGAGAATAGACAGTAAGCTTTAAAGTTGCAGCTGGGTAAGAGGGGAGAGGTACATACATATTTCAAATATAAAAATGAAAACATTTTAACGTCAAACCAGACCCACCGTTCTGCCATGGCGCCGCTAACAATCGTTGTGGCCGTGGTGGCGAAGGACAGCTGGAATAGGAAGGCCGCAAAGATCTGTCCCATCAGGGCATCGCCTACCGGCGGGTCCAACATAAAGTCACCGATAGCGATGAAGGGATTGGAGAGTGGGCCCCGACCGAAGCTCATTCCATACCCGAACAACCAGTAGGTGAAGCCTCCCAGCACAATATCGATCACATTCTTCATCATAATGTTCACCTCGTTCTTGATACTCACGCAGCCGGACTCCAGCATTCCGAAGCCCGTTTGCATGGTGAATATAATGAAAGAGGAGGTCAGCACCCAGTTTGTGTCCTCAACGGATAGGTCGTACACTCCCGGTATTACATAGGTGCTGTGATTCCTCGTGACTCCAGCTCCGGCTCCGGCTCCTTTTGCCGCCGCCAGTGCAGCTGTGATGTTAGCCATGTCCGTTCGCTTCCTCCGCTGTTTGCTGACTGTCTAAATCGGAGACCAATTGGCAGGAGCAGCTGCATGCGAATAAATGAAAGTTACAAATTACCCCTGCATTTGATTTAAATGCAACTTAATCGCCGTTCAGCAATCGCATATTATTCCGTGTGCGTGTTTTTTGCACTCCCTCAAATCTGTTGCTGTTGTTGTTGTCTGACCCTTAAAGTTTAAACTTGACTTTAGGGTCGCATGCCAATGCATTTTGCAAAATTAATGCGCTCAGTTTTGGGTAAATTGAATTTAACAACCAATAGAGGAATACGAGATGTGGTCAGAATGCGTCAATGAAATAAAACTCTCTATTCATCAGGTTTGCTTTCGTTTAATAGCACTATCAGGGGTCCCCCTGAAATCGATACCGATTTGAAATCAATTGAATTTTGTCCATATTATACTAGAAAATGTTAGTGAAATTGATTCGGGCCTAATATACATATTTAATTGAATATTATTTGTGACCTTTTCGATCGTTTTTTTAGAGTACTTGCTCAAGTTTTTTTTAAATTACAATATGTGCTGATTTCTAACCACGCTCAAAGAATAAGATGCGACGAATGGATGCTTATTGTTCAAAATGTAAGGCTCAAAAGGCGAAGTTATGATTCTTTAATCATTTATTAATTAAGAAAATATATATATTTATATGTGGTTACCAGGATTGCCTGAATAAATTGGTTGTTTTTTAGAAGAGAATTTAGAGAGAAACGACTTACTGTTTAAATAATCAATATATCAATATATCAATATAACAATACAATAATGTACTACATTTGTTCTTAACTGCTCGATTAACTAAACATAAAACATTCAAACTGCAGCCGTTACAAGTTTAAATGACTGCCACGCAAAGGATTCACGCAGCCCTGAAACTTAATGCACCCAGTGGTTCCAAGCTGGCAACGGTAATTTAACGGGAACCCTGGTAGCGGAACTTCTGAGCGAAAACTCTCGTTCGGTTCGTCGTCGTCGGTGGTTGTTGGTATTGCTTGAACGTTTGCAAAAAACTGTTGAAAATACTTGAAGAAAATACTTGTGTGACAAAATAGCAATTAACAAATTAATTCTGTTGTGTGCGGAGTTCTAAATAACGTGTGCAAAATGTATTTTTTGGCATTGCTTGCGTTCATTGGAAATGCCAAAGGTAACGGGAACGGTCCAGTGGGAAAAACTGATGTGAAAAATTTGATACACACACACAGCCAAACGAACATGCAAATTCAGCCCCATATCCGAGCGATGCGAAAAAGTTTGAGCTTTTTAAACTGAAAATCTGTCGATGAAAAGGATGCAAACTCCTTGAGAGTGAACACAAGGTTTTTCAGCAAAATCAATTCCGATTGCTCCTTCAGCGATAATTGGAAATATGGTCCATGGCCACAGAGTTCACAATTTATGGGACACGGGGCACACACACAGAGCCAGCACTCACCAATACCAACCCACATCCTGCGCTTCGTTTCGCTCTTTTTCTCAGCAGAGCAGAATCAGAAGCAGAGAGGAGAGAGAAAAGGGGCATAACGGTTTTTTGGGTGGGGAAATGGCAATACGAAGGAAGTGGCCTGCAAAATGTAGCTTTGCTCCTGTATGTATATATACATGTGTGTCTGCTTTGTGGTGGGCGGTTGTTTGGGGGTGTGTGTGTATGGTGTTTATTTTTTGCATGTATACTCGGCTCCTCTGTATGAGTGTGAACTGGGTGTGTATGTGACATGCGTGTATGTATTTATCACACACACACACATGCACACGAGTTTCCCTTGGAAACTCTCGAATGAACGGACACATTTTTTTTGCGATATTTTTCCTTTTTTGTTGCGGGGGCGTAACGCACGCCTGTTTGCCATTTTCGTTCGTGCGTTTCCTGCCCAGAAATTCGCTTTCACCTCCTTCTACCCTGCCTTTCTAACGGATCTCCGCTGCATACGCATGTATATATGTATGTATGTACCCACATATGTGTGATTCTTGCTGCGAGTGTATGTGCATGTATATTTGTTTTTAATTTGAATTTCCCTTTGCTGTTTAGCATTTAAATGATGTCGAAAATGGTATGCGTTTGCATTTAATTTCATTCAAGTGATAAATATTGTGGCCTGTGCTTGCGCTCTCTTTCTCTTTCTCATATTCACGGATTTATCCCACCCTGTACCTCGATTGAGAGGAGGATTTACAGCACCTGCTGCACTTTGTCACTGCAGCTGCATGTGCTCGTTCTCTTTGAGTATGGTACATACATATGTGCATACATACATACATTCATATGTATGTGTAATTTGGTGGCGCAATGTTAAATCGGCAAAGGCGAAAGTTGGTCAAGTGTGCCAAAATAAAGAATTCACCAGCCAAGCATCGAGTGTTCAGTTATAGGTGCATGTTTGTAGCTGCTGTCTCAAGTAATGCATATTCCAGATCCTTCTAGCACTGAAGTTGTTTGCCAAACATAAAAAGTATAAGCTATGTACATACATGCAGACATACACATGAATTTCATTTCAATTGACCTTATAACAGTAGGTATATTTAACATAACGAGATTAAAGCGATTGCGTATACGCAACATGTTATTAAAAGTCTCTGGAAGCAATAAAGTTGCACTAGAAATACCTAGAAAAGTTAGGTTGGAAAAGAAACTTAATCGAGGTTGCCACAGAAATAGCTGCTTGATTGCTTTCAAAGGCGAAGTGCTTTTTAATTACTCTAACGAGAGTAATTATTAATAATAATGACAATATTGGCTAAGCATTTCAATTAAAAAAAAAAAAAATTGGGCTACAATTACGCTGAATTTGTAACTTAAAAAAGCACTGCATACTTCAAGGCACCTTTTTAAAAGAGGTATAAAATCCCTAGTGATTAATAAAGCATCTTGATCCAGTGTTGCCAATTCCATCTTATTTTTTAAATTACATTTTCGTTGTATATCCTTGTAGGAAATTATAATTTAAGTGAAAAGTGTGTAATGCAGTGAAGGATTTATTTATACCCTGAAAAAGTATAAAACGAACAATTCTGATCGGAAACTTTATAGAGAGGAGAAATGGCAACACTGCCATTCATTAAGAACGTGTGCAAATTATTGCTTTTATTGTGAAGGCCAAAAAGAGATAAGTTTACTCTTTTTTAAGATTTAATACTTTTTAGCATTATTTTACCAACCTTTTCAGTGGATTTAAAACCGCAGAGATTTCCTTTTCAAAATATAACCTTATTTTGCGCACAATCTTCTGCAGAACTAGAGCTTTAGTGATATTATTTGTTTTGAGAGAAGATTTTCTGTCTCCGCTAGTAATATACGAGTATGTATCTTGGAAAATCTTTAAGAAACACACTACATTAAATGATCTAAAACCTTTAGCTTCTTAGCCCTAGATTAAACAAAATTCTTGCAACTTCTACAGATGGAAACGCGGTGAGCTCGAGCCTAGTACCCGGCGGTCATTGCCGTGACTACAATGGGAAGCTGTACGAGACGGGCATGCATTACATGCCCGGACCCGACTCCTGCCGCCTGTGCACCTGCGACAGCGGTCTGCCCAAGGCCTGCAAGATGGTGCTCTGCGAGGCGTTTAGTAAGTGCAAGTCGTTCCAGACCGTTGGCAGTGGCAACAACTGTTGCGAGGTGATCTGCCTGGACGACCAGTTCAGCGACGGGAGCACAGATTTTGGCATTTGACTGGTGGCCAGTGGTATTACAGCCACGCTCTCGCTCTCATTGCTCTTCTTTCTGGTCAATCGGCTGCGACAGCGCAAGATGCGAGCGCGGGAGAATCGTCAGAATGCGGAGGATCAGCGCAGCATCGTGGGCAGCATTGGGTGAGTGTAACCCGTCGATCGCCTGCCTGACAAAGAGAGCTAATTTTGTTTTTTGCATTTCAGCTACATCGCCGGCAACATGGGCTACATGGAGGGCAATCTGAGTGCCATTGACTACTCCTATGGCGGCGCTGCCACTCACTATCCCCTATGGAAGCCGCACTTCCCACGTGGTGAGGCTCCACCGCCTTACGAGGAGGCAGTGGCCATTTCCCAGGCGGAGGCCCTGAGCGCCCAGTGCACCGTGAGCCTTCCCGCCAGCAGCTCACAGAGAGCGGTGGCCACTGTCAGCCAGCAGCAGCAGCAGCAAGCGGTAGCTCAAGCACAGGCCCAGGCACAGGCACAACAGCAGCAGCAGATCCAGGCACAGGTGCAGGCCCACCAGCACCTGCAGCAGCACACGCTTCAACTGCACACGCAGCCGCAGCAGCACCACCAGCCCTACAGCCAGCAGCTGGTAGCGCATCCGCATCCCCAGCACGCCCACCAGTTGGCCGCGGCCGCTCCAGTACTGCCCCA
This sequence comes from Drosophila parvula, assembly GCA_018904695.1. Classification (NCBI taxonomy): domain Eukaryota; kingdom Metazoa; phylum Arthropoda; class Insecta; order Diptera; family Drosophilidae; genus Drosophila; species Drosophila parvula. Next base: position 54,169 of record JAEIIG010038265.1, on the reverse strand, counting down.
GTCGAACCAGTACACACAAAGCACCACAAATCTGATTAACATCAATATCAACAGTGGCGGGGTGACTACCATAGCCACCGGGGAGAACCACCAACCGCCTTACAGCTTGCAGAGTGAGCAGCAACAGCAGCAGCTCACCTTGGAGCAGCACCATCAGCAGCAGCAGCAGCAGCATCTTATGCAGGCTCCGGTCAGCAGTGGATCCATTTGCCTACAGGCCATGCCAAAGCCGCCGGTTTCCGCCGAGTGTAGCTACAAGAACTGCCACCTCAACATCAGCGCCAGCGTGACCACAGCGGCGGCCAGTTCAAGTTCAGCTGCCTACACGACAGGACGCAGGACGACACCTCGCGGATCGCAGGAGCTTCTCCACCAGCTGCCCCAGCAGCAGCAACAACAGCAGCAGCAGCAGTATCTCACAGTGGCCGACGTGGAAATCAATGCCAGCGCCAGTGCCGCCAGCTATCATTCCCTGCCAGCTGCCAATGGTGAGCTACAGGCCACGCCCACACATGCCCAGATGCTGCAGCATCACCAACAGCAGCAGCAGCAACATCTGTTGGCCGCCATCTCCTCCCCGGCCATGGAACTGCTGCAACCCCTGGAGATTGCTACGATATCAGCGGCACCAGGGGCCACCACATCGGATTCGGTGACCCAGACAACACAAATGCCTATGCACGGAACTCTAAAGAACAGCCAACAACAACAGCAGCAGCAGCAGCAGCAACAACAGCAACAGCAGCTCAGCAAGACACCATCCAGTTCGCGGCGCTACCACCGCACGATTCCGCGATATTTCGCTGTGGCTGACCCCCTGCAGGTGAAGCCAAAGACCAGCAACAGCTCCACTTCCACATCGGAAATGGGCGGAAAGCAGGCCAACAAGAAGCCCATGTGCCAGTGCCCCATACAGCACGTGCCGATGTCCTACATGGGCAGCACTGCTAATGCCAATGCCTTTCTCAGCGGAGCTGGCAAGCTGTTTGCCACCACTTCGAGTAGCAGCAGCTCCACGCCCACCTGCTCCCTATCACCGGGGGCGGTCACATCTGGCGGCGTCCGGCATGCGGCCACCTTGGCCTATGGACAGCGTGCCAAATCATCGACGAACCTGCAGCAGCACGCCCAGGACTTAATAACGGCGGCAGCGGGTGGAGGTACTCTGAGGCGGAGCGGGTGTGGCCAGGAGCCAAAGATCGCTACCATCTCCAAGCAGGTGGGCGATGAGACGCACAGTCCGCATGCCGGATCCGGATCCGGTGGCGGGGTCAATGTGTCCGCCATCATTCCACCGCCTCCGCTTCAGCATCCCGAAGAGGTTTCCGCCCCGCCCATTGTACTGGGACGGGTGCAGAAGCGCTCCTCCAGCAGCTCCGCGGAAAGGGGTCGGAGTACGAGTGGAGGGAGCGGCGGCGGCAATGGGGGACGCAGTGTGTCCAGCGGAGGCGGCGATTCCCTCTCCAGCGCCTACTTGAATCGAAAGGTGAGTTCGAAATGTAAGTAATCCCTTTGTGAGAGCTTGACATGGCGGGGAATGAGATCGCAGTCGAAATTGAAGCTACAGAGCTAAACACAGATTGGTTTCCAAAGATTATCTCTCTCTCTGGTTTCATTCCTCGATTTGAGTGTTTTCAGCCATGTGCCGGGGCTAATCCTTCGCTCTCTTTCAGGTTGATGCCTACTTGAGTTTGACGCAGAAACAGCAGCAACATTTCTATAACCAACAACAGCAGCAGCAGCATCATCAGCAAGATCTAAGCAATCCGACTTTACCACCGAAACTCTACAAAAGCCTAACGAATTTAAAGAGCGCCACCGTGGTCACCACATCCTCCTCCTCCTCGTCCGCCAGCGGCAACAGCGCCGTGTCTACCATCTACACGCTGAGCAAGCCGTCCTCCAGTGGTCAGCGCAAGGAGCAGACGCCGACGCTGACGCTGCCGCCGGCCAGTCCGGGTGCTGGATGCGGGGAGAAGCTGACCAGCGGGAAGATCAACTCGAGCACGTTCTATCCACTGGCCAACCACGTCACCTATACGCTGCCAAAGAACATCAGCGGGAAGGTATCCCTGAACAGCACCATCAACAGTGTGGTCAGCAAGGTGCCCTCGGTAATCAGCATTCCGCAGCAGGACAGCAGCACGATGGGCCAGGGAGGAGCAACAGCGAAAAGCACCACACTGCCAAAGATACTGCGTGTGAAGCGAGATACTGGAGCGGGAACGGCCACAAGTCCGGCGATCGCTCATTGCCAGATGCCAACGTATCCGCTGACGCCAAAGAGCAACGGCAACAGCAGCAGCGGCACCGGCACGGGAGGATCCAGCAGGCGGTCGCCCAACAAGCAGCTACCCGTGTGCACCACGTCGAAGAATTGTCTAAACCCCAAAGAGCATTTCCTGCCCAACGACACCAGCCTGGACGATGACTATCTGAGTGAGTGCGAGAACTGCAAGATAGCGCAGAGTGCCAAGTACTATTTGGATGCGGAAATGAAAGGCGGCAGCTCAGCGGCCTCGCATCAGGAGACCATGACGCTGCAGCGCAAGTCGCTGGAGGAAACCATGGAGGAGCCTCACGACAGCTACTACCGCAACTCGCACACTCTGCCCAGCAATGCCAAGAAGCATGGGTGAGTTGAATTTATAATTTAATAGTATCAAAAATTAGGCATTTAAGGGATATAATAATAAATAATTATATAATAAATAAAAATAAATTCCGCCAACAGTTCAGTGAGCAAAAACAACAGGGAGTCCTGGCAGTTCTCGACAATACCCGCTGCCAGCTCATCGGACGAGGATGTCAACGAATGAGATTTAAGCCATTTTCTTTAAGATGCCCGATCGATCCCAGGCCCTGAAGCGCATCCTAAAGAAAACGCAGGCTCCAAGCACAACCCAAACGAATCCCAATCCCCGGAAGGCAAATCCACTTGAGTAGAGCACACATCAGAGCTACGAATTGCTGCTGCAATGGAGGAGAGAAATCCTGTATATATATAACTTGAATATACTATAAATTATGCCATTAAATATGTGTGTGCAGGAGGCGGCAGAGTAACCAATTGATTGTTAGATATTAACCAAGACAGCGGCATGTAAGTCCGCGTGTTTGTTCAACGCACACCTGTATGTATATCTCTGTATGTATGTAATTGAATCTGTATATTATGCGATATGATGGGAAGGAGAAGCGATAGGATAAGATTTAGGCCGAGGAAATAAATCAATTATAGCCCATGCATTACTAGCGGAACTGTTGAATATTTAGCACATACTCGTATGTATATGAAATTGATAATTAGGATGTCAAGCCCAACTGCCATCTGCCATTTTGCCAATGTTAACTGTCAATAATTGTGTATGTATGTAATATCTAAAACAAAACAAAAACAACATGAGTGTATGAAATTGAACTTTTTATATACTATATAGGTACTGACCAAAAGTCAAGATAATCTCCCCTGCAGCTGCACCGAACATTGCACTCGAGAACATGTAGGATAAACCAATTGACATCAGCATAAACACGCATATATAGAGGACAAACTAGAGTACGTATTAGAATTGAAAGATCATTGCATTCCATTCCCCCCGCTTAAACAAAAAACAATCTACATTGCCATTTCTTTTCCACAACTAACTCAACATGAATGTGTACCATACAAAATAAAACGAAACTAAGCCAGTTTATAGAAATCGTAAGTAAGAAATCGTTTCCCAGTCGTTTTTCGAACATGCTAAAGGCCTGGCCTAGGCGGTGTGAAGGAAGGTTTATAGACATTAGACGGTTTCTTGATCGATAACGAAGGACTTGCTAGAGAATAACTTTCGTTTGCTTCTTAATGACGGTCTAATGCCAACGATATGCGCACGATATATATATAGTATATATATAAATGTATATGGAATACAGGTAGACGAGGACAAGGGTCTCAAAATGAGAGAGGCTCTCTATTGATGAATGAATTGTCTGATTTAATCAATTTGCAAAATCTAGTCGATACTAAGCCAGGAGTTATGAAAGCAATTAGTCAAAGCTTATCTTGGACGGACGCCATAGTTATCCTGATTTAAGTCTTAAAATCTCCCATATCCTTTACTTGTGACTTTCCCCGATGACAAGGACTGACACTTTACAATGGTTTTTGTTCCGCTTTTGGTTGTAATCGATCTCAGACCTGATAAACTGTATTGTGTTCAACGGATGCTCAAAATAGCTACATATATGCGTACATTCCGATAAGTGTACAATTTGTTGTTTAAGTTCGCACTTACTATATTATATTGAATGTTCAACGAAGACTTGCTGTTATCAAATGCTCAAAGCGTGTACTGACCACAACGCAATCGTGTCACCACCCCTAAAAAGCCGGGAGTGTAGTTTAGCGAACAGAAACAAAATACAAGTATTACAGAAATTACTCAATAGTATTAAATAAACAAAAATCAAACGTTTTTCAATATATACTTATTAGTCGAGTCGAGTCGTTTATCAAAATTTAGTTTCCAACTATTCAATGAACCGAAAAAGCAAAGAAAACCAACAACAACATATGTACATCACGGCTAAGTACGAATTTTTATTCAATAAGCTACATATATATAAATATATATATTTACTATTAAACGACGTCTCAAGAAAACCAAATATATTGAATTAAAACAAGCGAAAAATACTTGGTAATGGTAGTTCAATAATTGCAAACCATAAACAATACATTATAATTAAACTAGTGTGTGCGATATAGTTAAAACAAATTTACCAAAATCGAATAAAAACCAAACTCGTTTCAACCAACAACAAATTATTCAATACAATTCAAGTCGATATTGAGATTTGTATGGATAATTGCTTAAACAAACCAAAATATTACGAGTATCAATGTGTTAATTGAACAAAAATCGTATTGTAACTATTTAAATTTAATTGCAACTAAAAAGTGGAAAAATAAATTGGTCTATAAAGAAAAATAATAAAATTCAGCGTGTATTTTCTTTGGAATCTAATGAATCTATGTAAGTATCCCCTGAAACTTCTCCACTTGATTCTAAAATAAGATACATGGATCTGTTCTTGTTCTGCGAGCGGATGGTGCCTTCTTACCCTACCGATGACTGATTTTTTGCTTACATTATTTGTTTGCATTTTCATTTTCAGAGCACTTGTTATGAATTCTGTTTAATTTTATTATTTGATATCTATATCTAAATATTAATGTAAGAAGCAGAAAATTGTTGTTATTGCTTCGGCTCTCTGTTCGCCTGTTACACCAAATGTGAGAAGCGGGCAATTGTTCTTATTGTTTCGGCAAAAACAAGTTCCCAATCTTGAGTTTTCCCGGTACAAATTTATCAAATGCAGGTTTCCATGTACCAGGCGCTCAGAATGCAGCAGGAGGATGTGCTGTTTAGTGCTCTCGCGGTAGGTGCTCTCTTTGATTCTTTCTGGCCAGTCGTACACTTGCTAGAAAGAGAGCGATCGATCAACTGACGTCACTGCATAGATAGGTGCATCGTTGCTCTGCTGCTCTCTGTACGCCTGTTACACTAAATGTGAGAAGCGGGCAATTGTTATTATTGTTTCGGCAAAAACAAGTTCCCAATCTGGAGTTTTCCCGGTACAAATTTATCAAATGCGGGGTTTCCTGTACCAGGCGCTCAGAATACAGCAGAATGACTATAATTTACAACAGTTGAGTGCTCTCGCCAGTCGTACGCTTGCTAGAAAGAGAGCAATCGGCTCCCTGGGGCATGTCTTTGAAAAAATTCTGTTTGCATTTCATTGTCAGAAATGACTAGGGTATATATTCTATGGTTAGTGCTTTAAGTCTGGTGCCCAACCTGACTTAGATTAATGGCAATTCTTTGCCAAGATTCCCGAAATAAGAAGTCAGTTCTTGAGGTTTTAATTGTAAAAAATGCAATACAATTTGTTACGTGTTTCTTTCTCGTTTCTTTCGTTTTCCTTTTTGTATTTTTAAATCATAAAAACAACTTTACGATGTATCAGATGTTTGTTTGCCTTTAGTTAATATAAAATGTAAGGTATAACCTATTAGTTGTTGTTTTGTAATGCCTGATTCTGCTATTAATGCCAAAACACTCGCAAGCGGCGATACTAGTGTTTTCCTTTTTTTATATTTATATACATACTCGACAACAAAATTCAATAAATTAAGTTAGGTATGTATTTGCTTGTTTGCTTTGTTTTGTTTCGCTTTGCTTGATCAACGGACACGGCGGTGGAAGGGAAGGATGGAGAGCGGGAGCTGGAGGACAAATAGGCCTAATAAAGATGATGCTGCTGCTGCTGACGCTACTGAACGCAGCCACTCGGAGGATTCTAGCCTAGTTCTACTTCTTCGAGGGCTGGCTGTCCAAAACGGGTGTGATTGTCTTGCCTCCAAAGATCTGGCCCCAACCGATAAGGCTGCAAGCATAAAGAAAAATGTATTATTATTATTATTATAATAAATGAAATAAATGAATTGAGGCGCCCTTCCTTAGGGGTCTCCGGACTCACCGCCAATGGTTCTCCACACGTCTGCTAAGGGCTATCTTTTCACCCTTTTCCGTGCACACGGGCGTCGTGAGCACAATCTTGGCCAGATCTCCCTTAGTGGCCGAGATGCGACCGCCGGTGCTCAGGGATCCAATGTTCACCAGCAGGATCTCGTTCTTCTGCAACTTCTCCACGCGCGCTCCCTTCTTGTCGCCATCGGTACGTACGCCCAGCAGTCGGCGTAGCAGGTAATAGGAGATTTCCAGCTCCTGGTAGATGTCCGGCAGCTGGCCAACGGCACCCAGCACTTGGCCGACTAAACGATCGGCACGGCACAGCGTCGGATCGATTTTGGTGCCCACACCGATTAGACCGCCGGGCACGGCATACTGCAGCTCGTTCTGCTCGGCAAAGAGCGAGACGATACGCGAGAAGATGGGACGACAAGTGATGTTGCCATCACTATCCTTGGTCACAACGCCAGGACGCACCTCGATCTCCTGGCCAACTTTCAGTACACCGCTAAGGATAGAGCCGCCGGCCACGCCGCCCTTAAGGTCCGCCACCTCGCAGCCGGGCTTGTTCACGTCAAAGGACCGAATAACAATCAGACGGGGCGGAGCGTTGAAGTCGCGCGGCGGCACAGGGATCTTGTTCACAATGTACTCGCAGAGCACATCGATGTTGTACTTGAGCTGGGCGGAGATCGGGATGATCGGTGCGCCCTCGGCCACGGTGCCCTGGACAAACTTGGTGATCTCATCGTACTGCTCCTTTGCCTGGCTCTCCTTAATCAGATCGATCTTGTTTTGCAGAATTAGAATCTGTTTCAGTTTCATAATCTCGATGGCAGCCAAATGCTCAGAGGTTTGCGGTTGTGGGCAGGATTCATTGCCTGACATAAAGATATAGGAGTAATTAGTCTGTGTCTAAAATAAATGTGACTCTGTGAATGCCTTACCAGCAATGAGCAGCAGGGCAGCGTCCATGACAGCGGCGCCGTTCAACATGGTAGCCATGAGAATGTCGTGACCGGGGCAATCCACAAAACTGACGTGACGCACCAATCTGAAGTTGCCGGAGCAGTTGGGACGCGTGCAGGGCAAGCTGTCGTCCTTGCTCGATGCGTCCGATACAAAACTAGCCGGTCGCGGGCACTTGGGGTTGTCACACTTGTAGATTTTGGCATTGGCATAACCTGCAGAAGAGACAATGGGAAGTTGGTAATGAGATTGTGGTTGAATTGAAGCCTCAAAGGAGGACATTGCCTGATTATATGAATATAACCCAAGGATGATCTTTTATATTATGAAAGTAATAACAGATCGTAAACAACGAATTTCCTTCCTTTATGGACGTTGATGCACTACGGTCAGTACACTCAAGTGGCCCTTGCGACACTAAGCACGTGCTTGTTACGGTTAGGAAATGGGAAATAATACTTAAAATGTTTCAAAGATCAAAATGTTACATTAAAAAAATAAAGAAGTCGCTTCACTTAATTAACATAAAATATTTATTTGGAAACTGTAAGCTTTATAGTTTAAATATGCGTGTTTGTGTCATATTCTAAATCCAGTACATAATCATGACTTTTACATTTATCTTTTACTTTTTATCATGTTTCTTTACAACTAATTTGGATACAGCGGCTACTTGAGCACACCTCCTTGCGTCCTAATTTAAACTTAACATTTAACACAATCCATCATTAGCAACTCCATTTGCAGTTGGTGCAAAAGTTAAGAAATAATAAATACAATTAAAATGTTCATCAATTCTTTGTGATGTAAAAACATTTTGGGAATCGCAAGCTTATCGTTTTATATAATTAACAAAAAAAATACAATAGGGCAGTGCTTCCTTAGGGAAAGGGTTTTAAGGAATGTCCGTATCCATCTTTAAAACAGAACTTTCCGGCAATTGGCCGCTCCACAGCGACACTCCACACGCGCAGCCGTCGATAGATTCTCGTATGGCAAGTCCTCGTTGTCCGCTCGTATGTAGTCGAAGCTCAGCTCCTCGCCGGCTCGGATAGGACGCAGCGTAAAGAAGACAAGGTGGGGCAGGGCCACATTCAGGTGCTCGATCCAGCACGGGAACACCGCCAGATTGGGATCGCACGAGTGGTTGATAAAATGAGAGATATTGCCATAGTTGGCCGCATCGATGGTGAACTCGCTCTCCTGGGCCGTATTGTAGTCAAGGTCAAACAGATACGTCCTGCCCTTGTCGTCGTACGCCTTTCCGCGCTCGTTGGCCACGTCGCTGGTAATAATCTCACCGATGTACTCGCACACAAACTCTCCCTTGCGCAGGGTGACTGGGGTGCGCACTCCCCAACCGCTATCGTTGCTGGTCTTGAACAGGACCAGCGGATGCTGGCGTCCATGCTGCACTACACGGTTGGAGCAGCTCGGAGCGCAGGAACAGCGGCTATTGCACTCAAAGATGGCACTGCCGGGACGAAGACGCAGCCGTCGGGTGCTCCGATCGTAGGCGAACAATTCGCTGGCCATGCGGGAACAGCACTTTGTGGAAGGGGCGCACTCCTCGGTGCCATCCTCGTTCGTGCATTTGCAGCCCAGGACCGATGGTTCTGGCTGGGGCACACCCTCGCCGATTATGTTGCTCCGGATGTACACGAAGTTGCTGTCTATGGTCTCCAGATCCACCATGTTCTCAACGCGTATCGGCGGCGATGACCCCTCCACGGCATTCATGCTGCTCTCAAACTGAGCAAGGTCAGCAATCTGTTTTCGACGCACAAACTTTGCCCGCTTGATTTGCATGCTGCGCAGGGCTCGCTCCTCGATTATACCCCGCTCCCGCTGGCTCCGACTGCTGGCAGCACGGTATTGGGCCAGGAGTATAAAATCAATCTGCATCTTCAGCGGCTCAAAGGCATCAACTTCGGTCATGACCACGTTCTCCATCAGCGGTATGGTCTTTAGCTGCTCCTCAAGCTCACTGGTCACCTCGGCTATGTACTTCTCGAATAGCTGCATCTGCCGCTCTACAAACTCCTCCATTTTGGCACAGTCGGCCAAATTGTCGAAGCTCTCCCACGTGTTCTTGCTGGCGGCATAGCCCAGCCATTTGACAAAGAAAACGGGCTTCAACTGAATCACCTCGACGCACTCAATGCTCTCCACGATGTACTCGCCCTTGGGCGGCTTCTTAACCATTAATCCCTCGTTATTCTTCGATCGCTTAGAACCGGGAGCGGCTAGAGTATTTACGCCACTGCTGCGTCGTCGCTTTTGAACGGCAGATCCCTTCAGTGCAAGCTGGGCCGTGTCATGCTCGTCGGAGCCCATGGCACTGCCATAGCCGCTGCTGCTCCTCCGACTAGTGCGTCTCTGTAGATTGGTAGGTGTTGCCGCTGATGGTGCCGGCATGGAGCTGCGCAAGCTGCGGCTGTGCCGTTGCATTTCGGCCAGATGACGAAGGCGATGGGCCTGTTTGATCTCATATTGCTGTCGCTGCTGCTTGGAGTTCAAAAGGATTTTGATTTTCTTTTCGCTTAAGCGTTCTGACAAATGAGAAGGTTTTTTTTTGGACATATTTGGATTGTGGGTGGTGGGTGTGGTTTTGTGGACGCGTCGCAACCGAACCAAACGAAAAACACCGGTAGAAAATGTGGGAAAAAAAAGAAGAAAAAGATTTGGCAATTAATTAAATTGCTGGATTATCAGTGGTATTAATCAAAATAACAATCAGTTCAGTTCAAAACTATGAATACAGGAAAATAGAGATTCTTAATAAAGAGATTTCATTAGACTTTCTTTACTAAGGCGACGACACACCTTGACAGGCAAGGCAACTCTTATTAATCCAGCAATTTAAGTAAATAACATACGACAAGGGAGTAAACAATATACATAAATCATTCGCAGAACGCCTTTTTCACCCGGTAACTCGATCCAAAGCAACGACAGATACATAGATCAGAGGCTAAGAGAGTTCCTCCGTTGTTGGTTACGCGGTGTGCCGTCGTCGGTACAGGGTTAGGAGCAGGATGTTGTCAAGATTAGGGAGTCTTACTGGATAACGGGATTTGAATGGAGGTGGGCTTCCTTCGGCCAGCCGAAAGGTTTGGGTGTATTATAAGTATGCTCAGGGGCTGCGGCACTACGGGATTAGTCGTTTGTGTGATTGGGTAGGAAAGATATACGACTAACTTAGCCTAGAATAGTCACATCTATGTATGTATTTTCCAAATATGGCTTGGAGATGTTCACTCACCGAGCTTAATCGTAATGTTGCGCTCCAGCTCGTTTTTAAAGCGCACCGTCTGCACGCCGGAGATGGCTTTCACCACCGTCGATTTGCCGTGCGCCACATGACCGATGGTTCCAATGTTGATAGTCGCCTGCCTCGAGATCACCTCCGGGGAGAGGGGTGTAAGTTTGCCGATTTCCTGCAACGAAGCCAAGTTAACACAATACAGTTACTGAAGCCGGCAATTATGGAATTTCTAATACTAGCTATTACCACCCCCAAGCCGGCCGAGAAAACGCGTCGCTTCAGATGCATGACTGTGTGCGCGAGTGTGTGTGTATGTAGAATCGTGAAGTTTGAGGTTAGAATGTCGGTTGAATTGCATCAGCTAAATAGATGGCAACAGTTAAACCGCTCTGCCCAGACTGAATCGGTGGCATTAACGAACGCCGCGCCTAAATATACATGCAGTCCATTGGCCAGGTAGAAAACCCTGGGAAAAAGGCCCAGGCAAAAATGTACCGCCACGTGCTGCATTTTGCGTGTTTCCCTCAGGCCCGGGCGAGTCAAAACAAATGGCTGTTGGCCATTCCAAAGCAGACTTAGAATGCTCGAAAGATAGATAGGCTTCAGGGTCCGCAGGCCGCTCGCGACCATCTGGGCGCGTCCTTGCCGCCCGCGACCCGCCGTTTTCCTGGGAAGCGGCACAATAATGACGACGCGTACACTTTCACACACGGAAAAAGAGGCGGCGTCTAGTGAGTGGTTTTTTAGTTGCTTACCAAGTTGCTGAGGTCCTGCTTCTGCAAGTTTCGGTTCACACCGATCTGGGCTTCAGCCGTGGCCATGTTGCTGATGTTTTTAAAAACGATGCGTATACAAAATTATAAAATTTATTTTCAGCTATTACAGCTCGGCATCAAATGTTGTCCGCGCGTGTTGTAAAGGACCGAAAACGCGCTGTAATCCAGCCGACCAGTGTTACGCTGTGTCGCCAGACATCGATTGCGCGACAATCGGCAGCGTGCATCGATAGAAAGTGCGGTCATTAGAAGGTGGGTGCTATCGAAGTACTCTCATCTCTGCAGCCTCAACGCAAGTTTAGAATCCGCTTCGCTTCTGCTCAACTGTACCGCCGTTATTTGGCAAGTTTCCCGCAAAATACGACAGCAAACACACCGGAAGACCTATCAGAATGTCGAGCGTTCCTAAACGAGCCAAGCTGGACGGAGCCCCCGCCGATGGAAACACATCCGCCGGCAACAACGAGGAGGAGTCGGAGGCGCTGGAGCAGATCGATGCGGTGCAGAATGAGATCGACGCGATGAACGAGAAGGCTAGCGAGGAAATTCTCAAGGTGGAGCAGAAGTACAATAAGTTGCGTAAACCATGCTATGAAAAGCGCAGTGAGCTCGTCAAGAAGATCTCCAACTTCTGGGTGACTTCGGTAAGTCCCTGTCTCGGCCATGATTTGCATTTCTGCATTCTAGCCAAAACTCGTGCCTATTAGTTTGGTGATAAAGCGGATCGCCAATGATGCAACACGGCGTGGCGTGAAAATTTAATTGATTTTGTCCCCAAAGCATACATGTACAAGAAATTTTCTCTATTCGAGAAATTTTTTTTCTTGTTCATCTTGGGCTGCGAAGCCGCCGCCGCCGGCATCCCGCCTCCCCGCTTTATCCACCGTGAGAACGTGTGCATGTTATCGATAGTCGTCTGGCTGGCCGCTCGGGAAATACAGAAATTTTCCGAGCAGTTGCAGCTCCAAAGCGCCAAAGAAGTTATCATGAATAAGCCTATTATCCAGCAGAGTACAAAAATCGCCATACTTCCTCCTGGAAGCCGTAAAAAAAAACGTGCACCTTTGTTATCGATTGGCATGCAAACGCGTCTCCACATCCCCGTGCTAATCCGATTCCCGTTTTTTTTCAGTTCATCAACCACCCGCAAGTGTCCGGTATTCTAGACGAAGAGGAGGAGGAATGCCTGCACTCACTAAACAAACTGGAGGTGGAGGAGTTTGAGGACATCAAATCGGGATACCGCATCAACTTTCACTTTGATGAAAATCCCTATTTCGAGAACAAGGTCCTCACCAAGGAGTTCCATTTGAATTCAGCGGGTATGTACACCAGGAGCACCCTGCCAAAAATATTACTCACCGTCATAAATATATATACATATATATAATGCACAATATATCTGTTTGCATTAAGCAGCAGCTGCGGAGAACGGGGAATGGCCCGCGTCCGCCAGCACGCCCATCAAATGGAAGGAGGGCAAGAACCTGCTTAAACAGCTGCTGACGAAGCCCTACGGCAACAAGAAGAAGCGAAACTCAGAGTACAAGACCTTCTTCGACTGGTTCTCGGATAACACCGATCCCGTCAACGACGAGATCGCCGAACTGATAAAGGACGACCTTTGGCCAAATCCACTGCAGTATTATCTGGTACCTGATATTGAGGTGGAGCCCGAGGACGAAGAGGATATCGAGGACAATGAGGAAGAGGGATTCGATGACGAGGACGGTGAGGATGGTGAGGGGGAGGAAGACGATGATGGAGAAGACGAGGGTATGTAAAAAATGCATAAAGTTCTTCTAAAGAAAATTTGTTAACACCATAATTATTTTCCAGATGACAAGTAAACTGCGAGGAAGCATACAATTTCAATTCGCTCACAACCGAAGGACCCAAGTGTTTCCAAGCCACCAACTATAGTTTCCCGTGTGGTTATTTCAACTTACACATATTCGCTACCATTTCAGACAGTTTAGGTTTCGTTTTAAGTATCAATTACGTATTTCCATTGAAAAGCATAAGAAAAGAGATCGCAATTAAACAAATTTTTGAACTACAAATAAAAAAGACGTGAATCGAATCTCCAATCGAATGGTTTTTAATGTCCTACATTTAATAGGACCAGCTGTTTTTTAAATTTAGTTTGCAACGTTATCATATTGAAGCCGAATAAATTTAATAAATGTAATTTAAAAAAAAAAAACTATTTTCATTAATCGATAATTAATCGACGTTTTGGGCAACCCTGGTCGATTTTTTGTACTGACTTGCAACAGCCCTGGATCAGTTATCGAAGTGTAGCGCATCCCTGGTTACAGCTGCGATTTTTAGCTGAAAAATTCTCGGGATAAACGATGGCCTCTGTTAATAAATTGGCAATTTTGGTAGGTGTTAAGGAATTCCTCTGAAAAAGACTGAATTCTGCTAAGTGAAATTAAACTACCTCGGGTACCGTGCGAGAGAAAAGTGTCAGGACAGACGGTCATTGCATACTCCATTATCTAACGAGCTTTTCTTGGTTATGTAATTTTTGGCTACTGCAATCCACAAACCGAAGACCGTTTTCGTTTATTATTTGCAAATATGCACTAATGTGTGATTATTTTACATCTCCCGCAGAGCCGCACCCTCAGCTCCGCTGCCGCACAGCAGACTGTTAAGCCCCCAGTACAGGTGTTCGGCTTGGAGGGTCGCTATGCCAGCGCTTTGTACTCGGCCGCCTCGAAGCTGAGCCAGTTGGACCAAGTGGAGAAGGATCTGACTGCACTGCAGGCCACGATCAAGGGCGACAAGAAGCTGCGTGAGTATGTGACCAGCCCGATCATAAACAAGAAGGTCATGGCCACCGCCCTGAAGGAGGCTTCGGAGAAGCTGCGTTTCGCCCCGGCTACCGCCAACCTGCTGGGTCTGCTGGCCGATAACGGACGCTTGAAGAAGCTGGACACCGTGATCAACGCCTACAGGACCATCATGGCCGCTCATCGCGGTGAGGTCGTCTGCGAGGTTGTGTCTGCCAAGCCCCTGGATGCCTCCCAGAGCAAGCAGCTGGAGGGTGCCCTCAAGGTAGCTATTTTCAACATTTAAAACTCTTGGTTTTCGATGTAATTTTTTTTTGGTTATTTTCCAGTCCTTCCTGAAGGGTAACCAGTCGCTGAAGATCACCTCCCGCGTGGACCCCAGCATCATTGGTGGCCTGATCGTTTCCATTGGTGACAAGTACGTCGATATGAGCATTGCCAGCAAGGTGAAGCTGTACACTGATGTCATTCAGTCTGCCGCCTAGATCTGTAAGAATTAGCTCTTGATATTTAGATGCTTCAAACTGAAAGTTTGGAATTGGAATTCAAGCGGTAATTGCGAATAAACCACTCCTCACACCCCCTTAAAAGAAAAAGAGAACCGAATGAAAAGTGTTTGCTGCTACTTTTTTTTAGGCCTTTCAGCCGGCTTGTCAGTGCACTGCAGCTCCGCCACCCTTGCCTGGATGGTCTGCTGTAGCACACTGTGTTGCTGCAGCAGATTCTCCAGCTCATTGATGCGTGCCCTCTGCAATTCCAGAACCTTGGTATAGTTGTCTGCTACCGACGCATTGATCCAGTTGTTACCCGATTTCCCTGTACACTGGCACTTCATCACGCTCTGATTTTTAATGGGAGTCTCTTCCGCCTGCACTTTACTCTGACCCTGATCCTGGTGACTATCGTCTTCAGGGCAGCAGTCATCTATGCGATCCTCTTCGAGAACTAGGACATTGGCTTCGATCTGATCAGCCTTCTGGCCCTTCGCTTTCGGATCGGAGGTGGCAGCCCGGCACACCCGGTAGTTGGGCTTGTCGACTTCTGGGAAAACGGCTCGTTCGTTGTAATCTGCCAGATCAGAAGCCTGTACGCAGATTTCGGGAGTCGGGGTCGGCTCACCATAGTTGTTTTTCCGGGAGCCGTTCATAAGCAGCACATTGACGGCATTTGTATATTTTGTATATTGTTCTTGCTCGACCCCATATTCAAAGTTTGGCATGTTGGCATTCTCGGTGGGGGAGGGGCACTTACAACAGTATTTCGTCGCTGAACTGCCTTTCGTCGCTGAAATGCCTTTCGTCGATGAACTGCCTTTAGTCGCTGAACTGCCTTTCGTCGCTGAACTGCCTCTTCGCTGATCGATAGAACATGGATCGGTGGACGAGGAGCTCTTAGAACTGGTGGAACATTTTGTTGTTGAGCTGGCTGATTGCCTGCTGCAAGAACAAGGTTTATCTGTTGTTGAAGAGGCCTTAGGTTGTAAGGCAGTCGTGCAACATTGCACCTCCTGATCCCTCAACTTGGGTGGGATTCTAATCTGGCAGCACTTGTTCTTTACACGCGGCCTTTTTATGTGGTGTTTCAACATTGTCCTGGAGTTGCTCGGGCTACTCGGCCGCCGCGGACTGGTGATGGTGCTGGGTGAGCTGAAGAAATCATCTTTACTCTGAAACTGTTCTTGATTATTGGGCGTGGACCACCGTCGATCACAAGATATAGGCCTCTGCTGGCTTTGATTCTTATTACCCTGCCGTCGTGGACAGTTTCTCCGGGCACAAGCTTCTGGCGTGGGACCGGAATTTCGCTGCAATGGAGGTTTAAAGTTCCGCATTACTGGACAGGTTGAACAGGTGCAACCTTCCGGAACAGATGAGACAGTTTCGTGGCCAGTTCGTAGTGGACAGTTTCTCCGGGTACAAGCTTCTGGCGGGGGACCGTTGTTTCGCAGCAATGGAGGTTTAAAGTTCCGCATTACTGGACAGGCTGAACAGGTGCAACCTTCCGGAACAGATGGTTGGTTGGACCTTAAGTTCCGTTGCGCAGCAGTGCCATAGGTCGACCTAGGTGTCTGCTGAAAGAGATTTCCCTGTAACATAGCTGCCCGACAACGGTAGAGCCCAATGTTGCATCTGTTCACGTTGCCCCTTTCCTGTGGTCTGGTATCCAGGCTCTGTTGGCTTTGTCTTTGCATCTCAACGTTGGTCTTATTAGTGGTGGGATAACAACAGCAACACTCTGGTGGTCCAGCTGACTGACGCTGATACGTTCCCAAAGAACTCCACCTGGGGCTGGGGGGCTGGTCAGAAGTGCTCGGCGATCGCGCTGATATCTTCCTGCCTGCACCTCTCGCCCCACTAACGGCGTCAGGTGGACTCCCCGGATCCAAGTTGGATTCTTGGCTCGTGCTCAAGTGCGAGGCACAAACACAGCAGTGTTGGCACAAGGATTCCGTGTCCACGTCGAATTTACTAAAGTTAGCCAGATTTTGCCAGCGTCGCGCCTCCTTCATGTTGCGCGGATAGAGGCACTGGTCGCCCGGCTCCTGGCCACAGACAATGCAACGACGTTGCATTTCAAAAAAGGGACACCAACTACATTAACAGTCAAATTTTGAATTTAGATTTTTAAGACACTTTACATATTCGATAACAATTATCGGAATGGTTACTATGTACGGCAACGCCAAATGTCTCGACGGTTGATTTGGCTATTTTAGTGTGACCCGTTCTCGGGTAGGGATTTGCGGGTTTTTAGCGAGTTTTGGTATTAAGAACGGAAAATCTGGTGGGCGCACTGATATCTTATTGCTATCTATTTATTTATTTACACTTTTTAATTTAAAGTCCTTGATTGGATTTTCCTGTCTTGTTTTCCTGCATACACAAATCATAACTGCTTTATCTGGACCAATGTTTACCCCGTCGAATTGAGTGCAGTGTTCTTTCTTGTCAACACTGATCAACTATTTTGTTATTACTACAGTAGTTTACCGGCAATAGACGCACAATGGCCGATGCTTGGGACATAAAATCACTGAAGACGAAGCGTAACACGCTCCGCGAGAAGCTCGAGAAGCGCAAAAAGGAGCGCATCGAGATACTCTCGGACATTCAGGAGGATCTCACGAATCCCAAAAAGGAACTCGGTAGGAGCCGGTGGCATTGGTAACAAGTGGAAGCTCTAACGGACTCCCCTTGATACCATTACAGTTGAGGCCGACCTAGAAGTGCAGAAGGAGGTGCTGCAGACACTCAGTGCCTGCTCCCTGGCCCTGCCCATTGTGTCCACTCAGGTTGTGGAGAAGATTCCCGGCAGCACCCTAGAGATGGTCAACTTTATACTGGGCAAACTGGCCAGCCGGGGTGCAATTGGTATCCGGAATGTGACCATCGGTACAGAGACAGGCTGTGAAATCATCTCGGTGCAGCCGAAGGAGCTGAAGGAGATCCTGGACGACACCAACGACACATGCCAGCAAAGGGAAGAGGAGGCCAAAAGAAAGTGTGGGTCTCGTAGTGTCTAGATTATCTTAGCGTAGTACGATTACGTGTTTCCCTTTTCTTTTACAGTGGCCGATCTGGCGGAGAACGAGGATGAGGAGCAGCCGCAGGAAAAGACTCCCAAACTGGACAACAGTGCGCCGCGCAAGGAGTCCACCAGCCTGGACGCCCCGGACGATATCATGATGCTTCTGTCCATGCCCTCAACCCGCGAAAAGCAAAGCAAGCAGGTGGGCGAAGAGATCCTGGAGCTGCTCACCAAGCCCACAGCCAAGGAGCGATCCGTGGCAGAGAAGTTTAAATCACATGGCGGAGCGCAGGTTATGGAGTTTTGCTCCCACGGCACCAAGGTGGAGTGCCTTAAGGCTCAGCAGGCCACCGCCGAGATGGCTGCTAAAAAAAAGCAGGAGCGAAGGGACGAGAAGGAAATACGCACGGATGTGGAGGCGGGGACCAGCAGCGGAAAGTTACCAAAATCTGCGGACGCCGCGGCAGAAGATGGAGAGATCATCCCGGAGGTGATCGAGGTCGAGTCGCAAGAGTCGACCGATGGTAGTGACACCTCCAGCAGCGAGACAACGGACAAGTGCACCAAGCTCCACTTCAAGAAGATCATTCAGGCGCACACGGACGAGTCGCTGGGGGATTGTAGCTTCCTCAATACCTGCTTCCACATGGCCACCTGCAAGTACGTCCACTACGAGGTGGACACCCTGCCGCATATCAACACCAACAAGCCGACAGATGTCAAGACCAAGCTGAGCCTCAAGCGCAGCGTCGACTCAAGCTGTACGCTGTATCCGCCGCAGTGGATTCAGTGCGACCTGCGTTTCCTGGACATGACAGTTCTGGGCAAGTTTGCGGTGGTAATGGCCGATCCGCCCTGGGATATCCACATGGAGCTGCCCTACGGCACAATGTCGGATGACGAGATGCGAGCCTTGGGTGTGCCAGCACTTCAGGACGACGGCCTAATCTTCCTCTGGGTCACAGGCAGAGCCATGGAACTAGGCCGCGACTGCCTCAAGCTGTGGGGCTACGAGCGCGTGGACGAACTCATTTGGGTGAAGACGAACCAGCTGCAGCGGATCATACGTACGGGGCGGACTGGACACTGGCTGAACCACGGCAAGGAGCACTGCCTGGTGGGCATGAAGGGCAATCCCACCAATTTAAACCGTGGCCTCGACTGCGACGTGATCGTAGCCGAGGTGCGAGCCACCTCGCACAAGCCGGACGAGATCTATGGCATTATCGAGCGCCTCAGTCCCGGCACCCGTAAAATCGAGCTATTCGGCCGGCCGCACAACATCCAGCCCAACTGGATAACGCTCGGCAATCAGCTGGATGGCATTCGGCTAGTGGATCCCGAGCTGATCACCCAGTTCCAGAAGCGGTATCCTGATGGCAATTGCATGTCGCCGGCCACGGCCAGTGCAGCTGCAATTAACGGGATACAGAAGTAGGGTCTATGCCTATATTTTCCAAACTCCATTTCAAGAACTTTAGACAAGCTAGAGTTCTGTCTACAGACTCCGATTATATAAGATAAATTATTATAAAAGCTTTTTACAAACTAAGAGACTGTTTTTGTTGTGGAATCATGTGATAAAGAAGGTGTGGCTTAGAAATCGCTGTAGATGCTAAATGGTGTGCTGAAGTGTGCTACAAAAATGGTACACCTTATAAAAATCCATCGTTAAATACATTTACTACTAGATTAGAACATATACATATTTACATACATACATATGTACGGAAACCTCCATTTTATAAACTTGTACTTGGAAAACTCCTGATTGGGAACTTATTCTTGCCGAAACAATAACAACAATTGCCAGCTTCTCAGATTTTGTGTAACAGGCGAACAGAGAGCAGCAGAGCAACGATGCACTTATCTATGCAGTGACGTCAGTCGATCGATCGCTCTCTTTCTAGCAAGTGTACGACTGGCCACAAAGAATCAAAGAGAGCAGCAATCGCGAGAGCACTAAACAGTTATGAAATATGTTTACACTGAACTAATAATCCTCCTGCTGCATTCTGAGCGCCTGGTACATGATAACCTGCAGTTGATAAATTTGTACTGGGAAAACTCCAGATTGGGAATTTGTTTTTGCCGAAACAATACCAACAATTGCCCTCTTCTCACATTTGGTGTAACAGGCGAACAGAGAGCAGCAGAGAAACGATGCACTTATCTATGCAGTGACGTCAGTCGATCGATCGCTCTCTTTCTAGCAAGTGTACGACTGGCCAGAAACAATCAAAGAGAGCAGCTCTCGCTAGAGCACTAAACAGCACATCCTCCTGCTGCATTCTGAGCGCCTGGTACAGAAACCCCTGCATTTGATAAATTTGTACCGGGAAAACTGCTGATTTGGACCTTTTTCTTGCCGAAACAATAACAATTGCCCGCTTCTTACATTTTGTGTAATAGGCGAACAGAGATCAGTAGAGCATCGATGTACCTATGAACATACATATGTATCTTTGCGATGACGTCAGTCGATCGTTTGCTCTCTTTCTAGCAAGCGTACGACTGGCCAGAAAAATCAAAGAAAGCAACTATCGCGGGGCCATTTTATAATTAATTGGACGTTTTTTAAGTGATTTGAAACGATATTGATTTTTAAACAAAGCCACACTTTTGAAAGTGTCGTAAAACCAGTGGGTGAAAATGTTAGTGTCACATCACCCGTTTTTATTATGACAAGCACCAGTAAAAACAGGAATACTTTCAATGCAGATCCGATCTCTGTGTCAACCCTTTCAGCCAAATTAAAAGGGTTACTACTTCACCAAAGTTTGCTATATGTAAATCCACATAGATATATAGTTTTATTGCTCATAAGTTAAAGATGCTTTGCGCGTATTTACAAAAGTGCGATTCCACCGATTCGGCGATTTTCTATATGTGTAGTACTTATTCATACATACGGGCTATAAAGAACCCGGAACTTGTACATATGTATATGACGATCAGGCTCAATGCACGGCTACTCGGTTATGATAGTAACAATAACTTATGAATTATCAGAGAGTGAGTACATGATTTAAGTTGGGGGAATACAATACGAATAGAAATGCAACGTACACAGTGTGTGCTCGACTGGCCAGCCGCTATTCATTGTCCTTGGGGATGATGACTGCTAATGCCTCTGCTCCTGATTCCTGAGAGTGCTCTTCGCGAGTGTATGTACAGGTCAGGAATATAAGAACATGTGGCATGCGTCCCGATTTCATTGTTTGCTTCGCATTTCGTAACAATAAATTTGGATTTACAGTAGCAAGCAGGATAGTAATCAATAGGTTACATAAATTTAATTAACATCAACGTGTCAGCAAGTGCAGTGTATCCTTTTAGCGGGAGTGCCCACTGACAGAGCTGATGGTCTTTAGCACCAGGAATCCCAGCATGGTAGCTGCGGCCACGCCCAGTCCAGCCTTCCACCACAGCCTCGGATCGTCCGTCATGAGGCCAAACTGCCTCAAGTGGCTGCAGATCAGCATGTGGAAGAGAAAAGGTAGAGTTAGAAGAGATTGAAGGCAAAGGAAACATGTTTTCTTTTGAAAAATGTTAGACTAAAAGCTGCCGCACACCACGTTAATCAAGCGGGGATGGAGCTCATTGGTCGTCGTTGGTGGCAGATGGAATCAACAACAATAGCAAACAACAAACAGATAGAAGGCTGACATTAGTATCGAGTTCAGTTTGAAATGGTAACACTTACGCCGACTCCCACAGCTGTACCAACCTGTGCTTGTAGAACAGTATCCAGGCGGCCTGGAATCGCCTGCAGCCACACAATCCAACCAGCCATCGACGTGCACACAAACATCACAACAAAACAGAAAAAACAGACACCAACCAAGACACAGAGAAAAAAAAGGGGAGAAGAGAAGAATTAAGATAAGATATTAGGTAACCATTAATCTAGGATGAGACCCAAATGTTAAGATGCCGTCTAAGAGAACTACCCTCAATGGTGGATTGGTGAATTACAATTTTCTGGCATTACTCACGGAAAAGCGGCCATGGTCGCCAGCTTGGTATACAGTTCTTTCTTGTTGGTCCTCAGGCTGAAGAGGTGCGGCGGCAGCAGCTTGTACTTATCGCAGAACTCCGACGGCTGCATCAGATAGTCCTGCCGGCGCTCGTCCATGTCGCACTTGGTACCCACTATCATCACCGGAATCTTGCTCTCCGCATAATACTTGATGTAGATGCGTGCTACGTACTCAAAGGAGCGGGGATTGGAGGAGTCGTAGACTAGGCAGGCCACATCGCAGTTGACTTCCTGCGGTTGGAGGGGATCGAGGGCGTGCCGCACGTCAATGTCGCGCAGGATGAGATGCTTCTCCTGGCCGTACACCTGTACCGAGTTTATGCAGTGAATTACATTTGTTTTGAACTCCTTGCCGATTAGCTTGTGCATTTCTTCCACCAGGAAGCCCCGGCACAGGCCCGTCTTGCCGGATCCTTTGGGACCGATCACATGACACTTATACACGGACCTGCTGCTCTGGCGCTTGGCCAAATCGATGCGACGCTCCCGGGTCACATGTATGGCCGCCAACTGGCTGTCATTCTCATGGACATTAAAGCCCAGGTAGGCCAAATACTCCATGGTCTTCACCACGTCGATCAGTGTCATCAGAGTCCAGCGGCAGAGCCAGCCATGCAGGGTCACCCAGCCAGTGGTCTCATTGATGGGGCAGGACTTGCGTATATCCGTGGAGTAGGACCACGGCGATGCCGGACACGTGCTGAACAGCATCTTGTGCTCCTCGGGCGACAAAGCCCCATCCCCGTCGCGATCGTAGCGCTCGAACACGGCGATGAGGAACTGCTGTCCGCGGTGTGACAGCTCCGTGCTGCTGCCTGGGGGAATTTTTAATGGGGGCCGCAAATACTCCTGGCACATCTCCAACTGGTCGTTGTAGCCAAATCGCCGCAACACTGCCCAGGTGGTCTCGTTCCTTCCCCGCTGGATGAACAGACAGTGCAAGAAGAGGAAACCCTTCAAAGTGACAGCGTCGTTGTAGATGCCATCTGGCACGTTCTTCTGTATCACGGCCTTGACCTCGTCGAGGATCTGTGGCTGCAATGGCGTGTTAAAGCAGCGCCTCTGGAACAAATTTAGCTCATAGTCGTTCAGCAGATTGTCGCCGTCAATATCGCAGATTTTGAAGATGCGCACCAACGACTTTTTGCAAGGCGGAGTTAGCTAAAAGGAAGGAAAAAAAAGGAAGTTTTTTAAGTCCAAATATGGAGGTTGAAATGGTTCGATTTGCTCAAGGGAATGGGCGAAAACGTAAAGATAAGAGCTCTGATAACCAGCTTATAAATTGACCAATAAGCCAGAAGCTTCAACTATAAACTATATATCATTTAGCTCATTTATATGAATTTATTAAATACCCACGAGTCTTTTCCCCATATAAGAATGGGCAATTGTTTTAATTTAGACTTATTATCGCCACTGCGATAATACCTAGAAATTGAACCAAGATAACACTGCGACGACCTATGAAAAGCTACTCGAAGCAAATTGACACCCCTAACCCCCTGCAATACTTACCTCCTGGTCTTCCATCACGTAGAGCGGCGAAGTCGGGTGCAGCACAGCCTTCTGGGCGTAGTAAAACATCTCCGAGATGTTGTGCAGCGTCTTGGCCGAGCACTCTACGCAGCTTTCGATCTCGGGGTAATCCTCCATGATGGCCAGCACGCTGTCCATGGTTGAATACTCGATCAGATCGACCTTGTTGCCAACCAGGACAATGGGCTTCCGCACGGGCTCACGCTCCGCGTCGCCCTCGGCCTCTGCCTCTGCTTCGTTGTCTCCTTCACCGTCCAGGGAAGGATTACACTTAGCCCGGACAAGCGGCAGCCAGTGTGAGGTGATCCGGTCCAGGGAGTCATCATCGTTCACCGCATACACAATGCAAACCACGTGCGCCTTATTGATCTCGACGCCCAGGGCCTCCTCGGACTGTTCCACGCTTGAGAAGTCCACGATGCTGGTGGGAACCTGCTCTGGCGTAACGTTGGCCGGTATGGTTATCTCCTCGGCGCGCGGCGGCACCTCCTCGGGATACTCCTCACTGACCAGCGAAAGAATCAGCGACGTTTTGCCTACCCCGGCGTCCCCCACAAGCAGGATCCGCACATTCTTGCGCTGTGTCGCCGTGTACTGTCCCATTCCGACTGCTCTGCGAGTGGGATGTGCCTCTCGTGGTCTCCTGGTCTCCGCGTCCGCAATGGTGTCCGTTTTGGGCGAAATTCCGAGATTTTGTTATGCAAAAACGCAAAAAAAAACAACCGAGAGATGGGGATGGCAGCTGATGTATCAAGGTTGTGCTATCGGATATCGGGTATCGATTATCGCAGCCCCACAGACAGCCCAAGATAAGGTTGCCAGACTGCCTGACCAGCAGCTGCAACTTCCACCAACAACAATTCTGCTTAATTTAAGAAAACTTAAAATACAATTGAAAAGCCCACTGAAGTCGATTTTATCGCTTTTCTGGAAGTCTTTGGTTTTCTTGTTCGAAATAAAAGCCGATATTAATGTCTGGCAACTACGTTGGCAGCTGGCTTTGTTGGCGAGATGCCAGTTTAGCTTTTTTTCCCGTCAAAACAAGCTTTATGACTTCAAGGACGAAGTTGCAAAAGGTATTTAATTTTGATTAAGGTTTCAATCTTACTGGACTAAATATGGTGATCTTCTTCAGATCACAATGAAGAAAAAATATTTGTATTATTGACTAATAATATTATTGTCTCCTTCTTATTTTTTAGTTGAAAAAGGAGACAAGTCTTATATTTTGGGCTCCAACAAAAAGCACGCTCCGAGGTAATTACTTGTATTTCGAGTTTAGATTATAGACCACAAATTATAGGTTAAGTCGTTAGCAGCCACAACTAGCGAGTGTTTCCGTTATTTATAAAATTTAAATATAGCTATTTTTAGCTAGCTTTGCTGGGCCCCCCGGATTTTGTAATCCCTAAGTGGCAGCACTGATTGGGACCCAGAGCTTAGCTTCATTTTTCAACGTCGGAAAGTTGAAGGAAGTGCGAAGAAAAGTCATTTCTCGACTCGGGTATCGGAAAAATGAGCAATTGCACCCGAGACTGGAAGTAGTTAAAGAGTCTCCGTCGTTTATTTGTTGTATGTCGCGTCGATTCCAGCGCGTGCCACCGTATTATTCGTCCGTTTATTTGCGTGCTTAATAGTTTAAGAGCAGAACTTCCCCAGCAAAGGGGAGTGGAGTGCTGTGGAGAGCGGGGGCGCGGAGTGCTGAACGCGCAGACAGCGCGGAATCGATATCGATGGTACGAACCAAAAACCAATCCTCCTCCTCCAGCGCCAGCAGCAGTAGCACCAAATCACCGATCAAGTCTAGCACCGGAGCCGGAACTGGGGGCGCCAGCGGACGCCAGTCCACGCATCGCTCGTCGAGCGCCTCCAACGTCGCCGCCGCCGCAGCAGCAGCCGGAGCTAACTCGTCCGCCGCCGCCTCTTCGAATCGTAGAACGACGCCGGGTAGCTCGCCCGACGGCGACGACGACACCACCACCACCGATGACCTGACCCCCACCTCGTGCTCCCCGCGCAGCGGACACCACCACCACCAGTACATTGGCTCGTCGTCCTCCGTGCACAAGCAGAACCTCTACGTCGTCTCGTTCCCCATCATTTTCCTCTTCAACGTGCTGCGCTCGCTGATTTATCAGCTGTTCTGTATTTTTCGCTACCTGTACGGGGCGAGCACAAAGGTGATTTACCGCCCGCACCGCCGCGACTGCAACATCGAGATTGTGGTGCAGAACTCCAAGGAGCAGCAGCAACAGCAGTCGCTCAACCATCCGTTAGAACGCAACGGCGAGGGAGTTAGCCAGGAGCAGCAGTTATCCAACCAGCCGCAGCGCTATCGTGCCATCCAGCCGCTGGAAATGGCCTCCAATCGTCCCGGTGGTGGCTATTCGCCCGGACCCGGTGATCCGCTCTTGGCCAAGCAAAAGCACCACCATCGCCGTGCCTTCGAGTACATATCCAAGGCGCTCAAGATCGACGAGGAGAACGAAGGTGAGCCTGAGTTGAGTTTTCGCCCCACACTTCGAGTGTCCGATGCTCAATGAGTCATCGCCCGCTGGCAGCTTTTGTTGTCTGTTGAGTGTGAGAATCAATAAACCGAAACGCGCGCACAAAGGATGCCCCAAATGTGATGTCGGAGGGATTGGGGGTGTTGAGTTGTGCCTGTCTTGATGGACATCTATTGACTGGCTAGCAATCCTTCAACATTTTTAGTACCTGGCACTCCCGGGGCTCAAGGGTATATCGTTTGTGATTTCTGTTTTGTTAGAGTAAAGTTATATTAAAAAAAAAATTGAAACAAAAGGAAGCTAAAAGGAGACGATTTAAAATTTTGTATATTTTAATATTAATATAGTCTTAGCAGCTGAAAGACTACTCTTAAAATTGTTTTAAACGGAATATAAATATTCTAAATGTTCAATTGCTTTAGGCTTAAGCATAGGATTCAGCTCTTTATTATATTATATTAATAAATATATTTTATAACATATGTCGTTATCTAAATCGAAACAGGGTATTTCACAGTCTACTATACTACATCACCCTTACCGCTTCCCAATTTTAGGTCACAAAGAGCTGGCCATTGAGCTCTACCGGAAGGGCATCAAGGAGCTGGAGGATGGCATCGCCGTCGACTGCTGGAGTGGTCGCGGGGATGTGTGGGATCGGGCTCAACGGCTGCACGACAAGATGCAGACGAATCTCTCGATGGCTCGAGACCGTCTTCACTTTCTGGGTAAGTAGCTGGATGGGCATTCCAATCTCCCCTCTACCCCGATACGTAGGTTTTGTTTATCCCATTTTTATTTTCGTTTTATTTCATTTTGCACGTTATTACCTTGCTTTTTCGTTGTTTTGCCTTGGTTCTGTCCACATTCGTGTCGTGTCCCATCCGACGCGCAGCGCTGCGTGAGGAGGATTTCCGAATGCAGCGGCTCTCCTTGAAGGAGAAGCAGAAGGAGCACAAGCCCCAGGCTCAAAGCCAGCCGCACAAGTACAGGGAACCAATGCTGGCGGGAATATTGACCAACATAGAGCCGCCCGCGAAGTCCAGGGTGCGCAGCAGCGGCTACGGCCCGAAGCCCACGCCCACCACCAGTGTCCAGCCCAGCGGTAAGTTCCTCACCAGCTCACAAGCGCACCCAACCCAGATCTTCACCCAGCAGCGCCACAGCAACGAACAAAAGCAGAT
Organism: Drosophila parvula; assembly: GCA_018904695.1. Taxonomy (NCBI): domain Eukaryota; kingdom Metazoa; phylum Arthropoda; class Insecta; order Diptera; family Drosophilidae; genus Drosophila; species Drosophila parvula. The sequence continues at coordinate 27,034 of JAEIIG010038265.1, read as the reverse complement.
CATCCTCGATTCAATCACTCACTTAGCACCCGATTTTATTACCTTCTTGATTTTTCGCTTGCCCAAATTTGTAGCTTGAGAAGGCGTGTGCTCCTTGCCTTATCCTCCTCTGATGTAGGTTTTCCCTTCTCTTTCCCAGCCTCTGGTCGCAAGCTGACCATCGGAACCAAGCGGCCTGGAAATTTGGCCGTTGCCAACAAGTCACAAACGCTGCCGCGCAATCTTGGCTCCAAGACGTCCGTCGGCGCTGTCCAAAGGCAGCCGGCCAAGACGGCTGCCACACCCCCAGCCGTACGGCGCCAGTTTGTGAGTATACAAAATATATCTGTTTATAGAAGATAGAAAAATAAACGCCACTCAACTTCTGAAAGATCATCAAGTCATTTGAGTCGATGTAACCAAATAAATATTTGTCCAAAGTTCTCATTACTATCTTTTCTGCATATTATATTATTAACACGGTGTCCTGTTACTGTAGCGTAGGAACTTTTACAATAGTGAAAGGTAGTGTTCAATTGAAATATAAAAAGGTCATATAAAAGTGATATGGGTTGGTGTACAGGGTCGTATTTATGTGGTTATCTTGTGTTGTTGAGAAGGTCAGACAGGTGTCCAGGGTTATGCTTTATGCGCTGCAACAGTAGCTTCCGGACAAGTTTCTTTCCGGAGGGTATGAGTAAAGCCAGCGCACTCGGACGGGCTGATTCCAATAATCCAGCGACAGGCCCAGTTCTGAAACCTGGAGACCTGGAGCTTCCTCTAGAGAGGACTGCTGTGTAATCAGGTGCCAAGCATCGGACTCTTGGTGGGCTCTGGCAGGCATTTCGTGGGTTAAGGGACTGTTTAGGGTCAGCTCCAACACACTACCTTCTGCCACCAGCCTTGATAGGTTTCCGGGAAGACTTTCTAGAAAAGTAAGGATATATATACAAGAATCTTAATAATTTTTGGCACGCTTACAAATGTGTTTGAGTTCAAATGTTACTTACGCATCTTTGTTTCTCTTCTGCAGTCTTCGGGCCGTAATACACCACCCCTGCGTTCGCGAACTCCCATTAACAACAATGGCCCCAGCAGCAGTGGCAGTGGCGCCAGCACTCCGGTGGTAAGCGTCAAGGGCGTGGAGCAGAAGCTAGTGCAGCTTATTCTCGACGAGATTGTCGAGGGCGGGGCCAAGGTGGAGTGGACAGATATTGCCGGCCAGGAGGTGGCCAAGCAGGCCCTTCAGGAGATGGTCATACTGCCGTCCGTGCGACCTGAGCTCTTTACAGGTAAGTTGTCTCTTCAAAGAGGTTATAGATTGTCTACAATACTGTTTGTTTAGGTCTTCGTGCTCCTGCCAAGGGCTTGCTGCTTTTCGGTCCACCCGGCAATGGAAAGACCCTGCTGGCCCGCGCCGTGGCCACCGAATGTAGCGCAACCTTCCTAAACATCTCGGCGGCCTCGCTGACCAGCAAGTACGTAGGCGATGGCGAGAAGCTGGTGAGGGCTCTCTTTGCCGTGGCTCGTCACATGCAGCCCTCGATCATCTTCATCGACGAGGTGGATTCGCTGCTCTCGGAGCGGAGCAGCAGTGAGCATGAGGCGTCGCGCCGCTTAAAGACCGAGTTCCTGGTGGAGTTCGACGGGCTGCCGGGGAATCCGGATGGTGATCGAATTGTGGTGCTGGCCGCCACCAATCGGCCGCAGGAACTGGACGAGGCCGCCCTGCGTCGGTTTACTAAGCGCGTCTATGTCGCACTGCCCGACGAGCAGACCCGCGAGCTCCTCCTTAATCGCCTGCTGCAGAAGCAGGGCGGTCCGCTGGACACGGAGGCGTTGCGGCGTCTGGCCAAGATCACCGACGGTTATTCGGGCTCCGATTTGACGGCCTTGGCCAAGGACGCAGCTCTGGAGCCTATCCGCGAGCTGAATGTGGAGCAGGTGAAGTGTCTGGACATTAGTGCGATGCGTGCGATCACGGAGCAGGACTTTCACAACTCGCTGAAACGCATCCGGCGCTCTGTGGCTCCGCAGAGCCTTAATTCCTATGAGAAGTGGTCGCAGGATTACGGCGACATTACGATCTAGTCGCGCGTTACCCCACTCAATGGCGCAAATGTGATGTGAGTTTTGAGAATGTTCACTTTCACTAGTTTCACGAATTTTTTCATCATGTGACCCCATTCAAGGACCGTTTCAATCCTGTAGTCTTTATCTTTTCGCAAAGACATTGTAAGCAAAAGCAGTTGTGAATTATTTAATATCATTTCGGTGTGCTTTAGGCTAAGAATATTTTGTATTTTCTTTACGTTTTATTGTCATATCCATGTGACCATGTGACGTTTGTCATGCGGCACTCATTACCAAAGACAATATACGCTTCAAGATAAGTAACGCCATACGATTTTTGCTGAGCCCAGGCTCTCTTAAAGTTTCGATCAAAATCCGGGAGAGAGAGTCGCTCTCTTGTACGAATTCTATGATTCAATTTTAAAGCTCTTAACTTTGTGAGATCGAAATTTTTGTCGCAAAGAGAAAAAACTCTTGCATATTGCAATTCAATTGTATGAGCCTTACGCATCTTGTTATTGTAAAGTTTTTGGTTATACTCATTTAACCCTAGTGTACTGCTACGACTACTGTAAAATGGGGTTGCTATTATAGTAACGTGCCTAGTTCCGCCCAATGTTCGTTTCTGATGTTTACTCGAGGTTTAGTATTGAAGGCATTCCATGTAGATTAATACTTTTTTCTGTTAATACGAGTTTATAACTACTTCCAGTGTATCCTTAAATCAATAGAGCATAGTTTTGTTGTACATTCAGTGCCCCATCCACGAAAGCTACATGTAATCTAGACGTAAGCGTAGTTGTAAGACCGATAAGAGAGATACATTTACCAACAGAATCAGATTTAAGTTTTAATGGTTATCACTCCTCCGTATCGATATAGACTAGACTTAGTTCCTCTGTTTTCAATCTATGTATGTACCTACCGCCATAAATACAATCGTCTCCGAATCATCACCTTTACTCAAGTTATATTGGTAACGCTCGCAAAATGTTGTACCTATTTCGGGTCTTATCTCAGATCGGTCAGAAACATCTCGACACCCCTGTACACAACACTCCGCGCGTCGCTTGAACCAGCTTCTACGCAGCTCGCCGCCCACCCGGAATTTGAGTTACTAAACACGGATTCATACAAAATACATGCATATTAAAGTATATATCTGAAAATAAAGCTAAAGAATACGCTGAATAAAATCAATTTCAACCGACATATCTAGTGCATCCTTAATCATCTGTAGTTTATGGGCAACAAAGTATTGGAATTTATCAAGATCGTCATCCCCATCTTTGGCATTCGAAAACGAGAGCTTCAAGAAGAAATCATGCGTAGATTTGTGGTCACTCTTTGCCTGGTATGTATGCTTTCTTTCATAATTAGATTTCGTATTTTGTGAAATTTCAAAAATTCAAAAAAATTATTTATTTTGAAAAATTTTTAGTGACCTAGTATATAGAATTCAGCCTCATTTTAACATTCTTCCTTATGTACTTTTAGCCGAATCTGTTTTATAGTAATAACATAGAAAACCACGAAAAAGCTTTTTAACAGTAAAGGTTATAATATGGGTGGAGAACCGTGTATCTAATAAGTATATTCTGAAGAATATTTGGTCCAAAGTACAAATAACAATATAACAAATTAAAATTTTTGGAAAAGTTTAGGAGCAAACATGGTGTTTTTTCAAGAAAAACGCGCTTAAACTATATCTGCGACGCGCTCGGGTCTCTGAGTCGGAACGTTAAATAAATTATATTTCCGTGAGTATTGATCGGAATGACGACATGATACTCACTAAATCTTGCATTATCGAATAACAAAAATAAACATTTTTGACCCGCGCAAGCCCTTGTTATGTTTTGATTAAAATGGCATTATTGGAGCAATTTCAGCAATCGGTCGCTTTCTTTATTTGTTTAGTCTTTCACAATAACTAAAAGAAGTATGTTTCTCGAATTTGAAAGACCTAGTCAATAAATCCAACCTTTGATTTTTATTATTAATTTTCTTTGTAGATTCCCGAGTTCCCAAATACATATTTTTGAGATGTAAAAATGATGTCCAATATCTAAATCAGTTTTCAAAATAGACACACAAAACGTTTCGTTCGTTTTCTCATTTGTTTTATATATTTTTTTGTTTCTTTATTTTACATTTTACATATTTATATCGCATTTCGTTTTCCACATTGGAAATACACAATATGTATGCCCGAATTTACATTCTCTTATTGACTAAATTTGTTTTTCCTCGCGTATGTTTCGCTCCTCGCTTTTTTTTCGGCTTGCTTGTGGCTCTTCTCCCTTCCTTTCCTTTCATCCTAATTCTCCTGTCTACTGGCTACCATCTCTCCTCCATTTCCATCTTCGTTGACACATGTTCCACATAGTTACAGTTACAAGTTGCTTTGTCACGTTTTTGTTTCGATTTTAACTTGCTCTGTTCTCTTGTCGCGTGTGCTTCTCCTTTTCTCTTCCTGCTTTCCGTCTGATTTTCTCATTTGTTTTCCCTTTTTGTTTTGTTTTTGTAAATTTTTCATTCGGTTTATTTTGTTTCCGTCTCGTGTATATCGCCTATTTCTGCTTAAACTAGAAATCATTAAATTATTTTAACACGTACTTAAGATTGGATTAGATTGTTACAGCTACCCGCCCATCGCCCGGAGCTTTCAGTTGATGTTTCAGTTGTCGTTGCCAGCGTGGTTCACTTGGAGAGTTCCACGCGCACCGCCTCGACCATCGGCTAGAGGACCTTTTGCCGCCGCTCCCGTCTGCCGTAATCACTCTCAACCGTAGCCACAACACAGACCTGGACATCCGTCCATCTTTAATTTTCCGTTGCCTCTTTGCTGCTGCCGCTGATGTTGATGTTGATGTTGAGGCTGCTGTCAGGCAGAAGCAGGAGGGGTAGCTCCGACTTGGCTGGGAGTAATCGGTATTCTAGATAACCTAAAGGTGCGTAATGCTCTGGCAGCTCCAGAAGCGGCTGTGGCTGCGGCAGATAGGGCAGCAGTGGCAGCAGATGCAGCTGTGGCGGTTGTGGCTGCGGCTGGGGGCGACGACTGCCTGGATACTGCAGACGGCGTCGAAGCTGGCGTCACATCTCAGCTCATTGGGTCTGGTATTGTGGCATTGCAGCACTGTACATCATTTGGGGGGCAAGTGAACCGTTCGCTGCTGCGGCCGCGGAAGCTGCGGCGGCTGTTACGCCGGGCACCACAGTTCCGGGCACGCCCCATGCCACATTAGGCGGCACCATGCGATAGCCGGCAGCTGAAAATGAATAGGTAATTCAGAGATTAAGCAACGCTCCAATTTGGCTGACTGAGTTACACTTACGCACGCCTCCCGCTTGCTGAGCACTGGTGGTGTAGGCGTAGGGATAGTAGCCCTGCTGCATGTACTGCGCCTGCATCTGGGTTGTGGGATAAGCCTGTAAATAATCAAAAATATTCATCCATTCCTCGAGCAGAAAAAAGAATGAAAGCTCACCGCTGGGGGATACCAGTAGCTCATCTGCTGGTAGCCGTACGGGTATTGCGCCGCTGCGGCAGCTGCGAGCTGGGGAGTCATCATTTGGCCGGGTATCGCCGCTCCAGTGGCGGCGGCAATCTGTTGCTGCGTCATCATCTGGCCGGGCATGCCCGCTCCAGCGGCAGCCGCTGCATTTGCCGCTGCCACAGCCGCCACATTAGCGGAGGCTGCTGCCGCGGCGGCGGCATTGAGGTTGGCCGAGTTGTCGCCGCCATTCTCCTTGCCCCAGAAGCACTTGACCAGGTTGCCGTGGACCTCGCTGTTGTGCGTGTGCTCGATGGCGCGAGCCGCTGCCTCCTTGGTAACAAACTTGATGAACGAGAAGCCCTTGTCCTTGAAAACCCGCACGTCCTGGATGGGGCCGAACTGGACGAAGTGCTTGTGCATCAGGTCGTCGCTGATAACGTTCGGCGGGAAGCCGCCGCAGTAAACGGTGGTGTTGGTGGGGCTCGATTGATTGTACACCTCCTCGAAGGTGTGGCGCTGGCTACCCTTCACACCGGAACCGTTGCCGCCGGGTCCGCCGCCCATGCCGCCGCCCTGACCACCGCCCTTGGATGGCTCACGTGGCGGCGGTAGCTTGCGCGTGGACCAATTGGTGCGTATCGATCGCGACCCGATCCACTGGCCGTTCATCGCCTGGATGGCGTTCTCCGCCTCCGCCTTCTTCACAAACGACACGAAGGCATAGCCCTTGGACTTCATGGTGTGCGGATCGCGTACGATTCGGCAGTTGGAGATCTCGCCGAAGGGGGCGAACGCTTCGCGCAGTGTCTCCGTCTCGATCTCGGGACTAAGATCGCCAACGAATATGTGATGGTGCGAGCTGATGTCTGTCTTGGGCTGATTGCCGGGACTGGTGGCCCAGTTGACCTGCGAAAATTTGAATTTTTTTGTTTTAATAGATTAATTAAGTAATTAATTTATGTGCGGTAAAAAGCTTCGCCCAACTCGTGTGCACTCATCTTAGATGAGCTCAAAGCCTTAAAATATGATCTCATTACAGAAAACTTTACATTTTTAAGCAGTTACATTTATGTATTTAACATTACAATTTAACATGTTCTATTAGAAAGATCCGTGATCCTACCAATTTTGATCAATAAAACTCAGCTTAGAGCTCTTTGAGTTGGATAAGCTGGCTTCATGTATCCCCAGCACTCACCTTGATTTCCTTCTCGAGGAAGAGGCGCTTGTTCATGGCGGTCAGGGCTGTGGTGGCTGCCTGATAGTTGGAATATTCGATGAAGGCATACGGATCGTTGCCCGGCTCCCGGATAATTTTGCAGCTCTTGACGGGGCCCATGGTGCCAAAGAGGGCGATGAGCAGGTCCTCGGAAACGGAGCTGTCCAGATTGCCCACATAGAGGGTTTTCGGCTGTGACTCGTCCATGGCTGGCGGATGTCCTGGGATCTACTCTAGATTCTTGCACTCTGCACTCTTTCTATATTCTAGGACCCGGCGCAATTAGACTGCCGGCCGCATCAATCGGAAGGTGTGCGATATTGAAAAGACTCTCACTTGTTGGGTTCCTATCTAGTTGATTATAACTCTCATGTACAAAATTGATTTAAATATGTTGATAGCGGTCTAAAAAGTGCGCTGCTAGGTGCTAACAATGAACTGGTCTAGAATTCTGAATACTTCCTTGATTATCCTTGATTCTCTATACTACGAACTCACTCTGGACTTGGCTGGGTTTTTTTTTTTTGTATTTGGATTATATAAATTATATATGATGTATCTCTGAGGTTCGTCGTTTATATTGCTTTGCTTTCGTTCCTAATCTGGCGCCTAATAGAAAATTTCTTTAAACATCTATATGTATATATATATATGTATAAATATATCTGTCCTAACTAATCGCTAATGGAGTGTTTTGGAATATACAAATTGTCGCAATCTATGCTCATATGGATAAAATAACTCCGTTTTCCTTTGGGGGCTGGGATCAGAGCTGGAGCTGGATCTGGATCTGGGGATTCCCTGGGTGCCTTTGGGGTACTTGGTACTGCTCGTCGATCCCTCGATTCTGTCTCTTTATAAATAAGTCGTCCGTGCAATATACAGGATTGTATAAATGTATTAGTGAATACTTTAGTTCCTATATTTCTGCTGTTGCTGTTGTTGTACAAAAATTAGTTGGCTATGAAAGTGCTCGCAGGTTAAGTATGATTAGTTGTTGCAGTTTTTGGGTTTCGAAGCTGACCCCTGGGAATCACTGCTGCAAAAAAAGACACAAAGGTAGAATTTTTGATTGTAAAAAATGTTTTCAAATATTTTCTTTGCATTTCAAATAAATTAGATATATCATATAACAGTGTGAAATCGGTAGTAGTAGATCAAGGCATTAGAATACTAAAATCACGCTTTAAAGATTTGCAGTTGTAATATTTCCGTAAAAGTGGGGCATCCCTATTTTAAATTTTTGGTTATTATTGGAGGGCTTGTTATATCCGGGATAGTGGGACAAGGTCTAACAGCACATGATCGGTGGCGGCATTAGCTAGGCAAATGATATGGATATAAATCGAGCTCGCTCACCCCCAACCCTGCGCTACCGCCGCTCCCGCTCTCCCTCCCCAACGGGGAACAAAGAGCCACCAAAGGCGGCAAAGCAGTGCAGGGACACGCACACACGTGCGCACGCTCCCTCACACGCACACACTTACGCGTGCAGAAGAGAGTAAGAGAGGGCGAGAAAGAGAGAGGCTGGCCGCTTTTATAACAAAGCGAATCGCCAACAATTGACAAAAGCCATTCATTCGCAACGAATTTGCGAGTCTGGCAAAATGATTTAGTTTATAATTAATAACGGCCCGTATTCTGCGGTGCACTTTACCCGAATTCTATGCGAAACAACCACACACTCACGTAGACACGAAAATAGGGCGAACGACAAGCCGAAAATCAAGCAGAAGATGAATGACCGTCGATAACATGGAGAAAGGGAGGGAAATTTGCGAAACCGGCGGACGCACGGTTGCATTAGATTTTAATTCTTTTCCTATTTTTTGTTTGCGTTCTAATTCTTAGTCCTCCTGGCTGGAGTCATAATCAAATTTCAATTTGCATGACACTAAACTTGATTTTGATTATTTATGCGGCGGCGGCGGCGCTAGAAAATGTCAGTCAAAGTCACAGAACAGAATAGAAGAGACGGTGAAAAGGGAACGGGAATCGGGGGATGGCGGGGTGGTTTTGTTGCTCATTTGCTGCTGCTTATTTTCTTCGTCTCTTTTCGCACACACTCACTCACTCACACAGGCGCACGCACATACACACACGGACACAGAGAGGCGTCTTGCGCTGGTCTTTTTGTTTGCGTTTTGCTCACATGAGTCGCCACTTTTCTTTGCTTTTTTCGGTTTTGGTTATTGAGCATTTAAACTAATGCCAATACCAACACCAATGCAATTTGAATGTGGGACTTTTCATTGCCTTTTCAGCTTGCCGCTTCCATCCATCCCGTCTATATATGTATGTATGTATCTCGTTCGGATTTGTGCTGCCATCTTTTTATGCCGCTCCCCTCTCCCTTCCGCGCCACACCCCCGCACGTCTTCGCCCCAGACGCGATGCCGAAAGCTGCGATTAACATTAAACGCGACTAAGTACAAGTAGTAAGTATTCCTATCCCATTGTTCGACGCTGCCCAGAATTCATAATTTCGCATTCGAAATCCGCACTCTCTTCGCTCGACATTTTATGCGATCCGCTCTCTGTGACGTGGCTGCGGTTGTAAATTTACCGCATTTTACATGCGTTACACTCTTTTCGCACTGTACACTTGGTGGCCAAGATTAGCCGCTACCGGTTTCTATTAAATTTGAACAACTTTCGTTGTGTTTTTTGGTTTAAAATGTACGATAATCGCGTCGCTAAAATTTTACCTTCGTCGTCTAAAATGCGAACTAATTAATGAGACTTTGTGTGCGAGAGAACGGCGCTGCCAACTCGGTGGAAAATAAAAACGCAATGGCGGCAATCTGGAAAATGAGAGAAAAACAAGAAAATCATTCCGATTTCTGTTGATCGGAAACAACCTACTACTATTATAGTGTGTTTTAGCTTAATTTTAGCCTATATCAATTCGAGTTAAACACATTTAGGCAATTTTATTCAATATATCGAAAATAGGCAACCCTAGGGCCATCGATAAACGCTTGCATCACCGCTTTCTCTTTCTAACACACGCAGATGCAGCAGCACAAAACGGAATAGCGAAAAACGTAGAAATGGTCATTAATATTTTCATAAACAGTAAACATTTAATTACCTGCGGGGATTACAGCGATTATGATGAGCTATGCAGCCGGATCGAGAAGCACACGGTGAGTGCGCATGTGTTCTGTCTGAATTTCACGAGTTTACCTAATGTTGTTGTGTATTAATTGTTTCCAGAACCTCCAGGTTGAGGATTACTACCTGGTGAGCAATGGTAAAAGGCTGAAAGGCGAACACCTACCTATCCATGGAGATGTACACTGTGTCCTCCGCCAGGTGGGCGGCAAGGGTGGATTCGGTTCCATGCTCCGAGCCATTGGCGCCCAAATCGAGAAGACCACCAATCGCGAAGCTTGCCGCGATCTGAGCGGGCGCCGATTGCGGGACATCAACGAGGAGAAGCGGGTGCGCGCCTGGCTGGACAAGCAGGGCGAGCGGGAACGCGAGGCTGAGGAGCGCAAGAAGCGAAAGATCGAAAAGCTCCTGGCCGTGCCCAAGCACGACTTCAAGGATGATCAGTACGAGGAAGCACGGGCAAATCTGACCGAGAAGGTAAATGACGCCTTCGAGGAGGGACTGAAGCAGGCAGAGGAGATTAACAAGGAGAAGCAGGCTGTCCAGGAGCAGCCCTCCGCTAGTGGCGGCACCAAGCGGAAATCCCCCACCGATGACAAGACAAAGGCCAACAAGAAAAAAAAGGGAGCGCTCTGGATTGGCGACGACATCTCCGGCTCCGACTTTGACACAGACGACAGCGAAGAGGAACCGGAGAAGGTACAGAAAAAGGCCATCAAAAACTAGAAGCGACTGCTGCACTAACAATTTGAATGATTCTGATTTAATAGTTTTAAAATTAATTCTAAGCACTAAGAGAAGGATTAATATGTAATTTTATAAATAAACGATTGCCTCACGGCGATACAAACTGCGAGGAGACCCAGGCCAATCCCCATTTCAGGTTAGTCAGCATGAACTTTAAAGCCTTTGTCCACTGCTCCTCCGAGTTGAACTGGATCCTGCAGGATAAAAGGCATAGTCCAATGTTAATTCAGGGTTTCCGTTTTAAACATTAAAAGACTTACTTTATCGAGTAGGAATTTCCAGTGGAGGGATCAATAATCTTGCCCTTGTCCATTTTGTAGGGCAGTAAGAATTCAGTGTCGCGCTTCTCCACCTCCTTCTGGAACTGGGTTAGGCAGTCAAGGAAGGCTACCATGGCAGCATCGAATTTCGTGTCCCAGAAGAACTTAAACCCGCCGCTGCCGTACAGCGGCAGCTCTCGGTTCTCGCCGAGCACTTCCACGTACGAGTGATTGCCGAACGGCACCACGCGATACCGTTCGAAGGTAAGCCCGATTTTGCGGGCCAGGGCGGATAGCAGGAGCACCGTCTGGCCCCAGGCGGCGTTTATCTCCGACCAGTCCACGGACACGGATGGCAGGCGCCCCAGTCGGAAGTTATTGATGGTGCCGAAGTGGCCGGCGTGCCAGATGTGGAAGGTGATGTTGAAAATGTTGGTGTCGCGCAGCTTGTCCAGCTGCTGCCGAGAGTAGGCAATCTGGCTTTCCAGGCTGCGTTTATCGTCCTCGGTAAGCATCAGCTCCCGCCTGTGCTTGGTGTACTCTCGCCAGTAGCTTTCCTCCTGCGCGTGTAGCTGCTCTCTTTCCAGCTCCTCCTGTGCAATGGCCGCATTCAGCGACTGCTCCTCCTTCTTGAGCTCGTCCAGCTGCGAAAGCAGCTGCTGCTCGCTACGCTTCAGTTCGTCCAGCTCTTTGTCCAATGCATCCACGTTGGGCGCCTCCCGCTGATGCTCCAACTCGTCCAGATACGTCTTGTATACATCCCACTCATCCTCGGCGATGCGAAGCTCTCGGTCCATGATCTCTAGCATGGAATCGGCACACTCCTCGCACAGTGGATGGTCGATCTCGGAGTTGGAGGATAGGCAGTCAAAGAGCTCAGCCTTCAGTTTAAACTCGGCGCTCATTTTCTTGCTGTCGCGGCCGTCGGACACCAGCATAAACCCCGTACCATTGATAGAGTCAGTGAGCCTGTAAGGCGGGACAAAGTGGTCAAAGCTGCTGGCGTCCTGCGGGTCCAGAGTATTCCCATTGTCGCCATAGATGGGCACTGGAAAATATGATTCATTAGGGCATGAGCAATTGCTGGTAGTCTGTTTTCCTACGCGATAATTCAGCCATGGCATGGACACTGATCTTCTCCAGCTGCTCGTCCAGCACGATAGGCTGCAGACAGCGCTGGCAGGCGAACGACACCGCCTGTTTTTCCGCCTCGCTCATTGTGGCAGCTATTTTTGGTCCTTGTCCTGCGATTTGTGCATTCAAATGTAAATTCAACTATTCCCGTGAGTGAGAAAACACAAATAATTCATCAGCTGTTTGCAGCTGCTGCCAGAGTTGCCACCCCCGCCCGAACAAACAACGGAAGCAACGGCGACCACTACGACCACTACGGCGCAGTTAATCCGACAGAAAATGTCAACCATCTACAAGCGGAGAGAAAAGAACGTTTAAAACCAGTTTTAAAACAAAAACATTGCCCCAAGAGTGTCCGGAGGAGAGGCATAAGCGTGCCGTGGAGCAGCAGGCCTTGACCACTATCGTTGCTGATAAGCCGTTGAGAGAGAAGTCTAGTGGTTTCGCTTTTATTTTGTTTTGGTGAGCAGAAAACAACATGAGACGCAGTGCCGTCCCCAGTGCTGTCAACCTGGCTTGTCGTTAATAGCCAAGTTTAGCTTCTTTCCCGTTGTATTTCTATGAGCTAGTTTTTTTTTCTATGTTTTGAGAAATAAACTTTAAGTTTTTTGGTCTGTATTAAATTCTTACCATTGCTTTTGAAAACACGATACAAAATTAAATGTCTAAATTCCAATCAATACTAATATTTCCCTTTAAAAGAGTCTTGATTATCTTTGAGATATGTATAATGCAACATGTTTTGTACGTTTACACTTGAATCTTGAAGTCTAAATAATTATTTGTATGTTGCGTAGAAAAAAAAAACAAAATATATGAAAGTAGTTGCGTCAATCGAATTATTTGTCATTAAAAGATTAAAACTTAAGAAAATGACGTATTTCAGAAGACCACCTCCTGTGGAAAGTGTTAGAGGTTAAGGACATTGACATCCGCAATCAATTGTTCAACGTCAGGAGCGAAGATAAGAGCTTTGCAAGAATGGAACCATTAATTTAAATACTCATTTTGCGATTAGTACGGTAGAAATCACACACAAAGAAAACTAGCATGGAATTTCCTTATTTTTATGAGAACTTATTTCTATTTGAGAAATTAAAAAGGCCAGAGATTGTGGCGTTTTGTAATCTAGCTATATTTGAGGCTAAACTTGGGCAGCGGCGAGCACAGGGCTGTCGGCAGCACTGGCACTGGTCACATTGCCGCCTCTTCGGTTTCGACAGCCCATGGAAAACTTTCAGTCTCTTGCAGGCATCACAGCGATTCGGAAGCAACCAATTGAAACCTCAACGATTCCACACTCCTCTTCCACTTAGATTTCTGACTGAAAGTGCCACCCCCGCATGCTAGTGTTTTGATTTGCATCTGTTCCTAGGCAGTAGCCAGTAGCCGGATTTGCGGGTCCCAGTCACCTAAAAGCCCCCCAAATTACGCTGCGGAGATTAAACAACAGAAGCGGAGACCGACCGTCCAGTTCCACACACACATCGTGCCATTTTTATCTGGGCATACAGACGTGATTACGTGATTAGAGCGGCGGGGGCTGTCGCAATAGTGGCAACAACAATGGTTTCCTACTTCGTACCTCGTGGCCGCCTCCTGGTCAAGGCCGGCAATCTCAGGCAGGTGGTGCAGCAGCAGCACCAGCCCGCCCAGCTCCAGCTCCAGGCAATCAAGGGTCCACAGGGACCTCAGGCCCAGAACGGCAGCTTGCCGGTGGTGCGTCACTTTCGTCAGTTCTCCTCGAATACCGCCTCCAAGGAGGCACCCCTTCACCACCGACGACCGCCGCTGCAGAAACAGAAACAGACCCCGAATCCCAGCCAGGATGTGGCCCAGCTCCGACGTAATGTACTCTCCCGCTGGACCGGTTTCCTGCTTCGATGGGCACCCATGGGCATCTGTGTGTTCGGGGCCATCGAATGGCAGTTGCACAAAAAGCGCTGCGAGCGTGACGGCATGCCCAGAACTGCCTCCGAGTTGCAGTCGCGCATCTACTGCTCTCTGCCGCTGCGCATCCTTAGCCGCTGCTGGGGCTGGTTGGCCGCCTGCTACCTGCCGCCTAGTCTGCGTCCCTATGTTTATGGCTGGTACTCCAACACGTTTAATGTAAATCTTTCGGAGGCCCAGTATCCAGAGTACGAGCACTACAGCAGTCTGGCCGAGTTTTTCACACGCCCGCTCAGGGAAGGCGTCCGCATTATCGACCAGAATGCTCCACTCGTGTCTCCCGCCGATGGAAAGGTTCTGCATTTTGGCAGCGCCTCGGACTCGCTGATCGAACAGGTCAAGGGCGTCAACTACAGCATCGAGGACTTCCTGGGCCCCTTGCAGACGCTGGAGCAGGCCAACTCAGGCGCATCCTATGCGCAGGCTCTGAAGAAGAAGAGCGACGGTTCTACGGAGTTATACCAATGTGTGATATACCTGGCCCCAGGAGATTACCACCGATTCCACTCGCCCACCGCCTGGCAGCCCACCATCCGTCGCCACTTTTCCGGCGAACTCCTCTCCGTGAGCCCCAAAGTCGCCGGCTGGCTACCCGGGCTGTTCTGCCTCAACGAACGCGTTCTCTACATGGGCCAATGGAAGCACGGTTTCTTCTCCTACACAGCCGTTGGCGCTACCAACGTGGGCTCTGTGGAAATCTACATGGATGCCGAGCTGAAGACCAACCGCTGGACAGGCTTTAATGTAGGCAAGCACCCGCCCAGCACCTATGAGTATGACGAGCTCGCACTGGACCAGGCCCCCCAAGGAGCCCCCAAGGAATTTGGCAAGGGTGACCTGGTCGGACAGTTCAACATGGGCAGCACCATAGTCCTGCTATTCGAGGCGCCCAAAAACTTCAAGTTCGACATCGTCGCTGGCCAGAAGATCCGCGTGGGCGAGTCGCTCGGTCACATCGCCGGCTGACATCAAGAAGGAGCACGTATCTTGTCCGCCGCATCCTGTACCGAATCAGTGCAAAGTCCAGCAACCCATCTGTTCACATCACTCGTCGTATTAGCATTAGACGCTCGTGTCCCAGGCAAATGTATTTTGTGAACAACGTCCTGCGAAGCTAACATTGTGTATTGTTGCCATTTCTCTGTAGTCTGTAAGCCATATTTTTTACAATAAAAAGTCGAAATATCTTTGAGAACAAACAAAAACAACTGTTAACGGCAATTAAGTGTTCACCGGCACGCGCTCCTTAACTAGAGCAGCGATTGTTGAGGTGGGCTGGCTGGCTAGGAGGTCTTATCAGGAGCGCTTTTGATAAGCAACGCGCTACCACAACGGCAACCGGCCCGAACCGGTGAGTCGTTGAACCCCCGTGTGGAGAAGAACCCAGGAAGACTACGTCTCTGTGGCCGGTCGGCTCTGTCTTATCGGTGCGAACTGACCGCAAGGGGGGACTTCCATCCATCCCATCCCCTTCCCGGATGGTAAACACGCCACCGGCTATCGGTGAACCATAACCTGAATTCGAAACCAAAAACCTTTGGGGCTAGACAAGCGCGTGCCGCTTGCTTGCCGATGGGGAAGAAGATGCTCTCGTTCGCACACCCCATCAACTGTTTACTTGTGCGCTGCGAATCCGGGATCGCAATCCATTCCGCTTAATTGATTCAAT
The DNA here is from genome assembly GCA_018904695.1 of Drosophila parvula. Lineage (NCBI taxonomy): Eukaryota > Metazoa > Arthropoda > Insecta > Diptera > Drosophilidae > Drosophila > Drosophila parvula. Next base: position 11,386 of record JAEIIG010038265.1, on the reverse strand, counting down.
CAAGCCCAGTCCCAGCCGGCGGGAGACATGTTCGTTGAACTTATCAGCCTAGCGGTGACGGGTGTGATTCGGCGAAGCGATTGGGCCACAGGCCTTGACTTACACACACTTCACGTAGTCGGAGAGTGATGTTTTGGTTATCCGACCTGGCAACAGATTTTAGTTCTGATCTGCGTCAGCACACATTAGGGTAGGTATATTATAATATTATATGTGTTAATACTTCTATCGACTTAGCATCATTTATAAAATGGTGTTTAATGGCTGCCTGTGCCTCTCAAGAAGCTTCAGCTTTTGATGAGGACCTTCTCTAACTTCCTGTCTACTACCGAGCCGGAGGTGGAGGAGTCTAAGGCACTTTCAATGTCTGACCCTTGAAGTGAATGGCGGAAAACTTGTATATCTACTTGTAACCCTCTAGCCGGAGCAGGAAGTGATCGGTCAGCATCAGCATGGTCTTCAGGGACAACCGATGCTTGGACAGGTTGAACAGCTCCTCCAGCGACGGTCCCAGAAGCTGTATCATCATAGTGTTGCAGCTTGTGGAATCCCAGATTTGCCATTGATATAACTTCGATATTTTTACACAATTGAACATATACTAGTTGGGTTAAATCGCAAATTGGAAGGGCATTTAAATTTCGGCCTTCCAAAGTTGTATTTATACCACAGTTTTAAATAATAACAATTATGAAATGTGTGTCTTTTGTGCTCTTTTTCTATATGCTATTTTTATAAACATTTTGCGCCATGTTGCAAATATTATATTTTTCTTAAAAAATTATACAAGAAATTTAAATATTTAACACCTTTTTATGGTTAATAAAATAAATAAGAGAAACTTGAGAGGGTTTTAAAAGTCAATCACCCACTTTCACACTGCAAATGACAAAAGTCAAGGCAAAACCACTTTGTCAAATTACAAAAAATTGCTAAAGTCCAATCTTTTCGGCAAAACTAGAGAAGGGGAATTCTAATTTTGAATTTTGGCGCCACTTGTGATAAGAGACACGCCAGATGCAGGGAAATAAGCGGCGTTATTTCTGGAATTTTCTAACACTGTATCTGATCTTTGTATCCCAACGAAAGTGAAACAAAATTACTACATTTTTCACATTTGAAAGCACAATATCGTAGTAAACTGGTAAAAGACAAAAGAAATTCTAGGGAACTTCTTTAAAAATTTATCCAATAATTATGCTGCTAAAACATTGTTTGCTGGCCCTAAGTGTCACAAGAGCACACATGGCCAAGAACCCAAAGATGATAACGGCAAGTTCGCATAAAAATAACACGATTCGCTTCTTTGGTAGCAAGGAGTCGCTTGCCATTGATATCGTGGACTACGACTACGTCAAGAAGCTGCCGTGTGAACCTCAGAAACTTCTTATTGATGTCCGGGAGCCTAAGGAGCTAAAAGAGACTGGCCAAATCCCCACCAGCATCAACATACCATTGGCTTTGTTATGCCAGGAGTTGGCCGCTAGCAAGCCCATATTCGAGTGCAAGTACCGCCGGGAGAAGCCTCAGCTGGATACAGAGATTATTTTCCATTGCCGTAGTGGCAAACGGAGCCTACAAGCGGCAGAAGTCGCCGTCGCCCTAGGCTTCCTAAATGTCAAGAGCTACGAGGGATCCTGGCTGGATTGGGCAAAGAGGGAGGGCTTGTCCGAGTAAATAGTGGATAGAAAAACATTCAAATCATTGCTTTGAATTGCATTACATTAAATGTTACTAAATCTCCCAACTTGAATTTCCCTTAAAATTTCCCATGAAATTGCATTGGTCTGGCAACACTCATGGGAACAGCTGTGAGCCGGCAATCATTTGTTGTTTTTGGCGATTTTACGTAATAATTGTTATTTAGTGTTAAATTCGTTATTTATTCTTACACTGAATATGCTTGTAAGACAGTGCGTGATGGCCCTAAGGGTATCAAGGACGCAGGCTCCTATCCGCACGGCCATGAACCCACAAAGACTCACATTGGTACAGCAGAGAAATCTTTTTGAACGTTTCTATAGCAGCAAAGGATCTGCTGCCATCGGTATTGTGGACTACGACGTGGTGAAGAAGCTGCCTAGTGAACCGCAAAAGCTCCTCATCGATGTTCGAGAGCCAGAGGAGCTAAAGGAGACCGGTCAAATCCCCTCCAGCATCAACATTCCTCTGGGCGTAATTAGCCAAGAGTTGGCCGCCAGCGGACAGGCCTTCAAGTCCAAGTACGGCAGGGAGAAGCCGCAGCCGGACACTGAGATCATCTTCCACTGCAAGATCGGCAAGCGGAGCCTTAAGGCTGCTGAAGCCGCCGCCTCCCTGGGCTTTCAGAATGTCAAGAACTACGAGGGATCCTGGCTAGATTGGGCGAAGCGCGAGGGGCTTCCCAAGTAGATTAAAAAGAAACTCGAAAGGAAATATGTATACTTTTTATAAACAAAACTCTTTTAATAGGGATCCTTACAAATAAATTAATTTACAGAGTAATAATAATGAGGATAAATCATTTTACATTTACAAAATTAATTTATTTAAATCATTATTCAAATATATTTAAACTAAAATTAACTTATATATGTACATATTTGGTTGAGAAGTTTTGGTTGAGAACTACATAAGAGGCTTTTATCTTTTTAAGATTAGACTTATGTCTATCACTTAGTCCACTTCCTCGACTGTGGGACCCTTGCCGTTGGGAGCCCCTTGCTTGCCGTCTCCTCCTGCACTACCCTGCTGGTGCATCTTGGTCATGATGGGGCTGCAGAACTTGGTCAGCTCCTGCAGCTTGTGCTCGAACTCCTCTTTGCTGGCGGTGGTGTTGCTGTCCAGCCAGCGCACCGTCTCGTTGCAGCGTTCCAGCACACTGCTCTTGTCTGCCGCACTGATGCGGTCGCCACCCTGCTCGGCCGCCTCCTTGACTCCAAAGACGTAACCCTCCAGCTGGTTCCGGGCGGCGATCCGCTGGCGGTGCTGCTCGTCCTCATCAGCGTATTTCTCCGCCTCGCTCAGCATGCGATCGATTTCCGCCTGCGAGAGCCGGCCCTTGTCGTTCTTGATGGTGATGTTCTTGGCGTTGCCGGTTCCCAGTTCCTTAGCGGTCACAGTAAGGATGCCGTTCGCGTCCAGATCGAAGGTAACGTCGATCTTCGGCACTCCTCGTGGAGCTGGAGGGATTCCAGTCAGGTCGAAGGTGCCCAGCACATTGTTGTCCTTGGTGAGGGCGCGCTCACCCTCGAACACCTGGATGCTCACCGCCGGCTGGTTGTCTGAGTAGGTGGTGAAGGTCTTGGACTGTTTGCAGGGAATGCGACTGTTGCGCTCAATCAGCTTGGTCATTACGCCGCCGGCGGTCTCGATTCCGAGCGAGAGGGGAGCCACGTCCACTAGCAGAACATCCTTGATCTGGCTGCTCTCGTCGCCCGAGAGGATGGCCGCCTGGATGGCAGCTCCATAGGCCACAGCCTCGTCGGGGTTAATGGATAGATTCAGGCTCTTGCCGCCGAAGAAGCTCTGCAGCAGGTTTTGCACCTTGGGAATGCGCGTCGACCCACCGACTAGAACAATGTCGTGGATTTGTCCCTTGTCCATTTTGGCGTCGTTCAGCGCCTTTTCCACTGGCTGCAGCGTGTTTCGGAAAAGGTCACCGCACAGCTCCTCGAACCGAGCCCGGCTTATCTTGGTGTAGAAGTCGTGGCCCTCGAATAAAGCGTCCACCTCGATGGAAGCCTCCGTGCTAGAGGAGAGGGTGCGCTTAGCCCGCTCAGCCGCAGTGCGGAGACGACGAAGGGCGCGCGGGTTAGAGCGAAGGTCCTTCTTGAACTTGCGCTTAAACTCCTCGGCGAAGTGGTTGACTAGCCTGTTGTCGAAGTCCTCGCCGCCCAGGTGGGTGTCTCCGGCGGTGGACCGCACCTCGAACAGGGATCCCTCGTCAATAGTAAGGATAGAGACATCAAAGGTGCCGCCGCCCAGATCAAAGATGAGCACGTTGCGCTCTCCCTTGAGGTTCTTGTCCAGCCCGTAGGCCAGAGCGGCTGCTGTGGGCTCGTTGATGATGCGAAGCACATTCAGGCCTGCGATAGCGCCGGCGTCCTTGGTAGCCTGGCGCTGGGAGTCGTTGAAGTAGGCGGGCACTGTGATGACTGCGTCACGGATTGAAGTGCCCAAAAAGGCCTCGGCCGTCTCCTTCATCTTTGTGAGCACCATCGAACTGATTTCCTCCGGGGAGAAGCGCTTCTCCTCTCCCTTGAATTCGACACTCATCTTGGGCTTGCCGCCGTCGTTTGCCACGCGGAAGGGCCAGTGCTTCATGTCCTCCTGGATTTTGGGGTCGTCGAAACGCCGACCGATCAGCCGCTTGGCGTCAAAAACGCTGTTCTTGGGATTCATCGCCACCTGGTTCTTGGCGGCGTCTCCGATTAGGCGCTCAGAATCCGTGAAGGCCACGTAGCTGGGCGTGGTGCGGTTGCCCTGGTCGTTCGCAATGATCTCCACCTTGCCGTGCTGGAAGATGCCCACGCAGGAGTACGTGGTGCCCAAATCGATTCCGATAGCTGGCATATTGGCTGTTGAGTGTGTTCTTCCTTCTGAATTAATTGTAAATGGATTCTGGATCTCTTTCACTTTGTGCTCTCTTTGCTTTTGGTTCTGAATTCACTTTTTATCCACTTTGAAATTATTTTTCAAATGTCTCTTTTGATTGCTTTTCAGCTTTTGCTTGTTTGTTGCTTGCTTTGAGTGTTTTCACTTTGGCTGCTTGATTTCAAATGTGGCGGGTGGAAATTTGCTCTGCTATTTATACCCGGCTGTAGTGAGGGGAAATTTCGAGACCTCCCTGCCAGAAGAGTGCAGAAGGTTCGAGACGCTTCGCGTGAGTGCGAGCGAGGCAACCAGATAGTGTTTCTCGTAGGGGAAAGTGCCTGTTGAAAAGGAGTAGAAAGTTCTGGAGCATCTTCGCACTGGGACACCACTTGCTTTGCTGTAGGTCAGGGTAGCTCAGTTCATAATAACGATACTGTGTATATTTTTGGCATTTACGTTCCTAAAATTATATAGAAAGGCTTATTTTTAGATTGGGATGTTTAGTCATCAGTGAATGTTTATTGGCCTTATTGACGTGTGCACAATTTTCTAAATACACACAATATGTGCACAGACTTGAATTATGTTTATGTACATACATACATATATAAATATGTACATATGTATGAATGTTTGCTTGCAGTCTTTCATGTCCAAATAAATCTCTTTATTTGTTTATTATTTAATGTGTGAACGGAAACTCTGCAAATTTTGGCAATTGTTCGATATTATAATTCGTTTTAGTAACATACATACATATGTACATGTACATACATATGTACATATGTATGGTCAATTCTCTAATCTCGAATGATCTCGACATTCTTACGCATTAAAAAACCACAACAAAATAAATGAGCCCAATTTACAAAACTCTAATGCTATTGTTCATGGTTAGCATTATATTAACAGGCCACTAACTTTTGAAGACAGAACGATTCTCACCCTTTCAAACATCTTCCGCAGAGAGAATTGAGAAGGTTCTGCAATCATTGCAGATACAGACACAATGTTGGCCATTACCTCCAACAATAACTCTTGGCGAAACCAAAGGGACTATAAAGAAGCTCGAAAACCGTAAGTCCACGGGGTCCGAGTAGCGTAACCAACCGTAGGATGAGTTCAACGCCAAGATCGCATCCTGCTTTTCCAGATCTTTCTCATGAACGCGGCTCTAAGACTGCGAGACTTCCCAAGGATCTGGAAAACATCGAAAGTGATTTTGTTGGGCCTGTAGATGGATCTTTACCATTACTGTAGTGACTTTCTCTATTCGGAAGGAATCCGCTGGAACCCGAGGAGGAGTATACATACATATGTAAGTACCTTGGTGTCACACTGGATAGAAGGCGTAGCTTCTCCAGGCACTTCACGAGGCCTTCATTACATATGTATGTATGTACATATGTATGTATGTATAGAAAATACAAAACAAAACAACTTTTATTCAATGCTCGGGGAATGGTGAGTTACAAAACTTTTCGACATATTCTGACGGCCGGCCACATGGTGCCGCTTCTTTACAATTATATATAGCAATGTATCTCTAGATTCTGGATAATTATTATTCCGGTAACGGCATAAATTAATTAATTTATACAAATTACATATTTGTTTGTAAACAAAAGCGGCTGATTGCGATAATTTCCTTCCTCGAAAAAAGTATCGATAGATGAACATTCGATAGTTCGACAATCGAAAAGTAACAAATACATCGTTGCAATGTGCCTATCGATATTGTACGTTCCACTCCCTTCCATCTCCAGTTGCGCGTCTTTTCTGTTTTTTGGTGAAAAAACATAAATTACGCGCTTTTATTGTTATTTTTCTTGAATTTTGTGACTAGCCAAACGCAAGAATGGTCGACGACGACGATGAGGTGGGGCTGCGGATGGCGGCAGCTCCTGTACGCAAGCCGGATGACGAGACGGCCTTTTTGCAGTACATCGAGATGGAGAACTTCAAGTCCTACCGCGGCCACATAGTCGTGGGTCCTTTAAAGCAGTTCAATGCGGTCATCGGGCCCAACGGATCCGGCAAATCCAACTTTATGGACGCCATCAGTTTCGTGATGGGCGAGAAGACCAGCAGTTTGCGTGTGAAGCGTCTTAACGACCTTATACATGGCTCCTCCATTGGCAAGCCAGTGTCCCGCAGCTGCTATGTGACGGCCAAGTTTGTGCTCAATGGCGAGAAACACATGGATTTCCAGCGGGCCGTCATCAGCGGCTCCTCGGAGTACCGCATTAACGGAGAGGTGTGTAACGGAAGCTACAAGTGGATGGGAAGCCATTGATGATAACTAAAACTCTCTCCTCATCTTAGAGCGTGTCGAGCAGCACTTACCTGAACAAGCTAGAAAAGATCGGCATCAATGTAAAGGCCAAGAATTTTCTGGTCTTCCAGGGAGCCGTAGAAAATATAGCCATGAAGACGCCAAAAGAACGCACGGCTTTGTTTGAGGAAATCAGCGGGTAAACACTTCTTAGCTTAAAATCATTCCCTGATTAAGGCTTCTGTTACTGTTCTTTTGTAGCTCTGGCCTGCTCAAGGATGACTACAATCGGCTCAAGCAGGAGATGATTGTGGCCGAAGAGGAGACGCAGTTCACCTACCAAAAGAAGAAGGGCATTGCGGCAGAGCGAAAGGAGGCCAAGCATGAGAAATTGGAAGCTGATCGCTACACACGCCTGCAAAACGAATATGTAAGCATCCTCGTTCTTATCTAAGTTGTATGTCCAACTAAAACTAACTGACAATATTTTCAACAGAATGAAAAACAAGTCGAGTACCAACTGTTCCGACTCTTCCACGTGGAGAAGGACATTCAGAAGTATATTAGCGACTTGGATATCAAGCAGCAGGACGTGAAGGCAGTGGAGCAGCGCAAAGAGGCAGCCGATGAGGTGCTGCGCGAGAAGAAGAAGGATGCCGGCAAGATAACTCGAGACTTGGCAAAGATCGAACAGGAGATACGTGAGTTTGAAACGCAGATGAACAAACGTCGGCCGCTGTATATCAAAGCCAAGGAGAAGGTTACCCACTGCAAAAAGAAGCTGACCTCATTGCAAAAGACCCTGGAGACGGCCCGCGAGGCGGACAATGCCCACCAGTCGGACATCAGGAAGCTGGAGAAGCAGCTGGCAGATGTGGAGGCGTTAAAGAAGCGCTTCGAGGACGAGATCGAAAACGAATCTCAGCGTCGGGGCAAGAGTGTCAACATGGAGGAGGGTCTCGTGCAGGAGTACGATCGTCTCAAACAAGAGGCGGAAGCGACAGCTACCCAGTACCGTTCCGAGCTGGACTCTGTGAACCGGGAGCAAAAGTCCGAGCAGGATACGCTAGACGGCGAGACCAATCGCCGTGCCTCCGTGGAGGAGTCATTCAAGAAACTCACCCTGCAGCGCGAGGAAGCTGTCAAGCGTCGCGACAAGCTGATGGACCACATCAAATCCTCGCAGGCAGCGCTGGAGGAGCAGAATCGCATCAAGGATGAGTTGCGACGAGATGTGGGCAGTTCCAAGGAAAAAATTGCGGAGAAGCAACGCGAACTGGAGAACGTGCGCGATCAACTGGGCGACGCCAAGAGCGACAAGCATGAGGACGCTCGGCGAAAGAAGAAGCAGGAGGTGGTGGAGCTGTTCAAGAAACAGGTGCCTGGAGTGTACGACCGCATGATCAACATGTGCCAGCCTACGCACAAGCGCTACAACGTGGCCGTCACCAAGGTGCTGGGCAAGTTCATGGAGGCCATCATTGTGGACACGGAGAAGACGGCGCGCCACTGCATCCAGGTGAGGTTCACAGCTATCATCACAATTATAACTCTTGACTAACCGTATTCCTTGCAGATACTGAAAGAGCAAATGCTGGAGGTGGAGACCTTTCTGCCCCTCGACTATCTGCAAGTGAAGCCTCTGAAGGAGCGTCTCCGTAACATCAGTGATCCTCGCAACGTGCGATTGGTCTTTGATGTTCTTAAGTTCGAACCGCAGGAGATTGAGCGTGCCGTGCTCTTCGCCACCGGCAATGCCCTCGTCTGCGAGACACCCGAGGACGCCATGAAGGTGGCCTATGAGATTGACCGATCGCGCTTCGATGCCTTGGCCCTCGACGGAACATTCTATCAGAAATCGGGCCTTATATCGGGCGGTAGTCACGATTTGGCACGTAAAGCCAAGCGATGGGACGAGAAGCATATGGCGCAGCTGAAGATGCAGAAGGAGCGCCTGAATGAGGAGCTCAAGGAGCTGGTGAAGAAGTCGCGCAAGCAAAGTGAACTGGCCACTGTCGAGTCGCAGATCAAGGGCCTGGAGAACCGGCTTAAGTACAGCATGGTTGATTTGGAGTCATCAAAGAAGTCGATCGGACAGTACGACAGTCAGCTGAAGCAGGTCCAGACACAACTAGACGATTTCGGGGTAAGTTTAATCACAGACAAAAGCAAGGAAATCGAAATTATTTTACAAATTCCATAGCCAAAGATTAACGAGATCGAGAGGCGTATGCAGAATCGTGAGGAGCATATCCAGGAAATAAAGGAGAACATGAACAACGTCGAGGACAAGGTATATGCAGCCTTCTGCCGCCGTTTAGGCGTTAAGAATATTCGGCAGTATGAGGAGAGGGAGTTGGTCATGCAACAGGAGCGAGCACGCAAGCGGGCCGAATTCGAGCAGCAAATGGATTCCATTAACTCGCAGCTGGACTTTGAGAAGCAGAAGGATACGCGGAGTAAGTACTGCTAATAAAGTATAGAGGAATCCCGATAGATGCTGATCTTGTCCACACACACACAGAGAACGTTGAGCGTTGGGAGAGGAGCGTGCAGGATGAGGAGGATGCATTGGAGGGCCTGAAAACGGCCGAGGCCCGCTATCTAAAAGAAATGGATGAGGACAAGGAGAAGATGGAGAAGTTCAAGCAGGATAAGCAGGCCAAGAAGCAGGCCGTCGACGACATGGAGGAAGATATATCCAAGGCTCGCAAGGATGTGGCCAACTTGGCGAAAGAAATCCACAACGTGGGCAGCCAAATGTCGTCGGTAGAGTCTAAGATTGAGGCGAAGAAAAACGAACGCCAGAACATCCTGCTGCAGGCCAAGACCGATTGCATTGTGGTGCCCCTGTTGCGTGGATCGCTGGACGATGCAGTGCGACAGAGCGATACGGATATGACCGGTCCATCCACATCAGCCATGGCCATGGAGCCCATGTAAGTTTCCTTAAGCTTTTCCCTTTTCCATTTTAATTATAAATTAAAATAATATCAATTAGCATCGAGGTGGATTACGGTTCGCTGCCGCGTGAGCTGACCAAGCTTAAGGATGATTCCGCTTTCAAGAAGGCCAACGAGCAATTGCAAAAGGATCTGCAAAGTAAGCTAGACGTGCTCGAGCGTATACAGACGCCAAATATGAAGGCGATGCAGAAACTCGATGCCGTCACCGAAAAGGTGCAGTCCACCAACGAGGAATTCGAGAATGCCCGACGCAAGGCTAAGAAGGCCAAGGCGGCATTCGAGAGGGTGAAGAACGAGCGCTCTTCCCGCTTCGTTGCCTGCTGCCAGCATATCTCCGATGCCATTGATGGCATCTACAAGAAATTGGCTCGCAACGAGGCGGCTCAGGCCTACATTGGACCCGATAATCCCGAGGAACCCTATCTGGATGGCATCAATTACAATTGTGTGGCGCCCGGCAAACGTTTCCAGCCGATGAGCAACTTGAGTGGCGGTGAAAAGACTATCGCCGCCCTTGCTCTGCTCTTCTCCACTCACAGGTGAGCGTAGTTAACTTTTTTAATCTTAAATGGGCACGCAGTGGCTGTTTCCGTTAGTTTTTTTGGGATGCGCTGGCAAATTGTCCCAGACAACCGTCCCTCGTGCTGAGCGATCCATGAATAGCAACGACAATTATATTGAAAATAGGCGTCGAAGAGGCGGCAAAAATTTCCATTGCGGTTTTTTATTGTCTCGCTGCGCAGATACTCTTCCCGTTATATTTCGTGATTACGCCTGCTTTAAATAGCCAAATATAATAATTAATATCCCGTCTTACCAGCTATCAACCAGCGCCATTCTTTGTGCTCGACGAGATTGATGCCGCCTTGGACAACACGAACATCGGCAAGGTCGCCTCTTATATTCGGGATCACCAGACCAATCTGCAGACCATTGTTATCTCATTGAAGGAGGAGTTCTATGGCCATGCCGATGCCCTCGTGGGTATAACGCCAGGGGTAAGTTGTTGAATGGTTGCTTAAAATTGATATAAATACTTAACATAATTTACTCTTGGCTTGCAGGAAGGCGATTGTCTTGTATCAAATGTTTATATAATCGACCTGACCATGTTCGAGGACAAGTAAAAAACAAAATGTAGTACTAAGAAGTAGATATAAAGAAAGCCTTTGCGATTTCTCTTTAATAAAAACAAAAAAGTAAATGTGTAAAATATTTATGGTGTCCGCTTTTTAATACAAAACGCTCCTTGCGAGATCCAATTTAAATATACCGAATTCGACAGATCGCAGCTTTGCTTTTTTTACGCTCGCGCTATCATTGAATCATAGATAACAGTAAAAATGCAGGATTCCATGCACCAGGCTCTCAGAATGCAGCAGAATGCACGGTTTAGTGCTCTCGGGAGGGCTGCTCTCTTTGGTTTTTTCGGGCAAGTCGTACGCTTGCTATAAAGAGAGCAAACGATCGTATGACGTCACCGCATGGAACGATAGGTGCATCGCTGCTCTCTGTTCGCCTGTTACACGAAATGTAAGAGGCGGGCAATTGTTGTTATTGTTTCGGAAAC